>JAKSZT010054515.1:6026255-6064791 GCA_026826555.1 Tolypeutes matacus
CAAAAAAGCAAAGGAAATGCCTTTTATATATATATATATATATTCATATATATAATATATATATTCATATATTCATTTTTATTTCCTTTCTCTTTTCTTTTTTCCCTTTTTTCCTTCCCTTTATCACTGTGTTATTGGATGTCTAGTGTGCCATGACACCTTCCTCCTCTCAATCCCCATTGTCTCCCAATTTTTCATTTAATTTTCACAGAAGTTTTAGGTCACAGCAAAGTCACACACGGAGTGCCGGAGACTCCCAGATACCAAACCAACCCCCCTTCCCCACCCCATATTAACTCCCCCTCCTTTTTTTTTTGGTTGTTAGCATTGTTATAACTGTTATACAGATAGCAAAATATAGCAACTAAACATTGTCAGTGATTTACAGTATAGTTTATAATTTAGATGATACAGTTTAATAATTTTGATGATATTTACCATGTCCTGTGTCCATTACTGAAAGGTAATGAAAAACCGTCTCCATGACCACCAAACAATCCATTAGATCTTGACTGTTCCCTTCTCCCCAACTCCCCAGGGCCATGATACCCCCCTCTCCCAACCCATGGAATGGGACTTATTTTTAATTAAAAGATCAAGGTAAAATACGATGTGTATAGTACGCAATGTTTTGTTCTAAAAAGGAGAAGGGATATACATTTGAATTTGCTTGTATTTACACACAAGAATCACATGGAAAATATATAAGAAACTAATAAATATTACCTTTGTAGACAAGTACCTTTTTATAAATACCTCCTTATGTCTTTATGCTTTATCTTTTATTGTTGCTATTTATGAACCATGTACATTAAAAATGAAATTTAAATAAAGGAAAAAGCAAAAGGGGGTCTTATAAATTATTAGACTTTCCTCTTTACTGACACATAGAGAAACTTAGGTCAATGTAGGTAAACTGTACAAGTGTTCATGTCCTGAGTCCCAACTTGAATGCTAAGTCCTTCATAGCAAAAATTATATTTATTCCTCCTTATATTTCTAGTGGTCCTTAACTCAATGTTCTCAATAAACATTGGTTGATTGATTGTTATTTAAAGATTTTTTATTTATTTATTCATTTATCCCCCCCTTGCTGCTTGTGCTCGCTGGGTCAGCTAACCACGCCGTGCGGGCGGACTTGCCTTCACCAGGAGGCCCCGGGAACTGAACCCGGGGCCTCCCATATGGTAAACGGGAGCCCTACTGATTGAGCCACAGCCGCTTCCCATTGATTGTTATTTAAAAATGTACTAAAAAAATAAATAAATAAAAATAAAAAAATAAAAATAAAAATGTACTGACAGCTTATTTCAATTGTTCATGTCTTAAAATATCCTAATCCATTAAATATCCCTGTGATATGTCTTTTAATGATTGGCAAGCTTTCTTAATCAATACAGTTTATAATGGACTTATTAAAGATCAGGCATAGTTGGATTCCATTTTGACACATTTGAATAAGACCTTTTTTTATCTATTATATTGATTTTTAAGCCAGAAAACCTAAATGGCATGTCTGATTCACCTTTTCTCCAGCTTAATGCAATATCAAATAGAAGACATAATGAGTAGAAAATGTATTTGAGGGTTTAAATGAGCCCTTAAGTTATTATTTCATACTAGGTCATTGGATAGTTAAAAATCTATTCCAATTAAACTCTTTTGAGGTAGTAATGTATGATGAAAAGACTGTGAATATCCAAAAATAGTGAATGCTCAGGGCCTTTATTCTAATAAAAACAAATATATCTAAAAGAGATTTCAGAACACAGAAATGAATCACAATCAGCATATGGTAGGACTTAGTAACATTACGTTTGAAATACAAGTATTTACACTATTAAAACGTTGCTAGATTATTCAACTGAAATTTTCTTAATTTATGGAGGATAGTAGTATAAAGTTTTCATACAAATAAATATGAGGATGGTTTAGGGATAGCAAAGGTTTTCAAGCCGTTTTCAAAATTTACTTGAAGTTTTATAGAACTGCACTTATAATTTCTTCTTGCTTCAAATTGTGCTGCACATGGACAAACTGTAAGCATTTAGTTAGGATGGGGAGCTTTGTTTAGTGGAAGTATGGCTAAATAGGATAAGGTAGAAAATGTCTTATTTGTTTGAAAATGGTTTAGAGCTTCAGTTCTCAAAATGTGTTCCATAAAATATTGAGTTTGAGAGCCTAATATATCGAATTAATACTTATTTAATAAGTGCTTATTATATGCAAAACAAAAGAGACAAAGTGCCTACCCTTGTGGAGTGTATATTGTATTGGAGTAGGCAAACCATAAACAAAGCAACACATATACACGTCTTATGTAAAATTATGATGAATGCTATGAAAAAAGAATTAGGCAGCCTAAGAGGACAGAGTGCCATGGTATAAGGGGATGCCATTTTCTCCATGAGCTTGAGGACAGACCTCTCAGGTAAGGGATTATGTGAGTAGGGACCTAATGTAGAAGAGGGAGCCATGCAATATCTAGGGGCAGAGTTTTCAGGCAAAAGAAGCAGCAAAGCAGTAGAAGCAGCAAAAGCAGTAGACTCTGGTATAGAGTAATACATTGATTCTATTCTTTCATTGAGTGTCTACCATGTGCCAAGAATAAATTTATCAATAGAATTGTGTGATGAGAAAGACACAGTCTTTATGCTCAATTGCCTCATATTTTATTGGTACTGATATTTTTTAACGGGAAACTTCATACTACAATTTGAAGAAAAATAAATGAAGCATATTCAAGTATAGACATCTCCAAGTACCAAGGGAGTGACACAACCCTGAGATAGAGAAGATTTCATAGGAGGGTTCCTAGATATGTGATGCCTGAGCTGATTTAAAAAGTGAATGGGAAAAATGCAATTAATGTAACTTATGGCCTATATTTAAAAGCAATATTGTAATATTCTTGCATCAATGTCAAAGAAGGTACTATATCAACCCTAAGGATCAATAATGGGGGGGGGGATGGGATATTTTCTTTTGGACTAAGGAAAATGTTCAAAGGTTTACTGGGGTGATGACTGCAGAACTCTGTGATAAAAGTGAGAGCCAATGATTGTACACTTTGGATATAATATACAAGGAATGGAACTGTATAACACAGTGAACCATGTGACAGAAGATGGACTGTGGTTAACAGTACAAATATGAGAGTGTTCTCTCATGAACTATAACAAATATACAATACTAATACATAGTGTTAATAATAGGGAATGTATGGAAAAAATACACCAAGTGTACTCTATGGACCATAGTTAGTGGTAATAGTCTGATCACGTTCTTTCATAATCTCTAACAAATGTTCCATAAAAATGTAAAGTGTTGGTGGAGAGGTGTTGAATGGGAATCCTGCACATTATGCATGATTGTTTTGTAAGATCACAACTTCTCTAATAAAAAATATGAAAAAAAATTTGAATGGGAGATAGGGTGGGTGGGGGGAGAAACAGATTGGGTGAGTGCTTTAAAGAAGTAGACACAGCCTGTGCATTGACACTGATTTATGAGTCTGGAGCTCTCTAAGTAACTGGATATTTCTTAAACCAGGATTCAAATACTCAGGGTTTTTTTTCTTCTCATTTGTTGTAAAGCAGCTGGAAATAAGGCAAAAAGGAGTGATGGGGCCTATGATGAATTGGAGAATTTATGTCCCTTATTAAATAAATATTGCTATATATTCTTGTTACACAGTATATTTATACACAAATTCAAACATGCACATATATACCCATTGCAATAAACAAACAAAATACATCTTTAAGGCAGAATTATTAGAATCACTAACTTGTATCATTCACTCTGGTGTAGAGTTTGAGAAAAATCGTTGTCACATACAGATTGGCAGGCAAAGATTATGCAGCATTTAGGTCTTGGGAAGCCATCAACATGAGACTTTCTTTTGAAGAATCGCATTTTTGAGACTAGGTAAAGGATAAATTAGAAGGAGGAACACGAAGAGAGATAAATAGAATTGTCGTTAGGTTAATGTGGTGATAGTTCAATGAAAGATGAGAAAGCTACAAATGCGGTAGTGAGAAAATATTGAATAGATTTGTGTCACATGACAAATGTTTAATTGGCAAAATTTGCTGACCAATTATGTGTGAGAGATGATGACTACAGAGAAATGTAGCTTAAGTAAGTTTTCTGTCTTGGAAAACAGTGTGGGTGGTGGCAACAGCAACAAGGAAAGAGCTATAGGAGAAATATTGGGGTGAGGAGGAATGAATGTGAGTCTGGCTGTCTTCTATATGCTTCCAGAATGTATAACACTTTAAAAAATATTGTTTTGTGAAATATTTATAATATCACAGAAGACTAATGCAATTTTATTTGAGATTTCTAGAATCATGGTTGTATAGAGTACAAAATTGATGAGTTTAAGAATTCTGAATTTGAATAAGTTGCAAAATATGATACTGTGTATTGTCACTTTGTAAGGTTTCATGAGAGTTAAGATAATCAAAATCTCATAGTACTTGACAGTTGGAGGTGTCCTTGGAAATCATCTAAGCCAATACACCTGTTTTAAAGCTAAGAAAACCAAAAAAAAACAAAAAAAATCAAGTTGACTTGCCCAGGATTGCATAGCTAATTGGTAGCAAAGCCATAGAATTTGATTTCTAAGGAAAGAGTTAACAATGGAAATTTACTAAGTATTTCATTAATGTGGAAGTTAATAATATAATCCTGAAAATTTCTCTTTAAGCATTTTTTTTTAATTCAACATGCTTGGTAAAATATTTCTATTGAATATATAGGTCTAAATGCAACTTGGAATATTTTTTCATAACATTGTTTAGTATTGTTAGGTACCAACAGGCCTAAAATTTCTTTCTTTCTTTCTTTCTTAATTAATTTAGAAAACAACACTGTAGACATTGCCTAAAATAGAGAGGACTTGATGTTGACAATGATGAAACTCCTTTCTGGTAGATATTATAGAAGTGAGGTACAAATTGGCTAACCTGACTTTTAAAAAAAAAATTATGAAATAAAATGTTGATTACAGACACTGTGTTAGTATTTATTGTTAGTGTATTCTATCTGACATTTGCCAAAGTGAAATGACTTTACAGCTGTATCAGTGGTAATATATACAGTTCTTTTTCTCTTGTAGTTGTGATGAATATGCTTTTAAGATTGCCATTTTTTTCCATGATAGACAGTTAAATCACATTCTGTAAGTTAATGAAGCCTATTCCATAGACAGTCATATGGATTAACTTCTGTTAATTACCACGGAAATGTTGGGTTTTCTGCATAAACCTGAGAAATGATCCTTTGGAGAATAGACTGAATATGACTTCAGAGCTTCTGCTCCTGCCAAACCTTTTGGTTCTGTGGTGCAACATTTAGCCTCTTTGTAATCTAATTTCCTACTTTCAAATGTCACTTGTCAAATTCCAATTCAACTCCCCTTACTCTATGTCCAAAAGTCCTATCATAAATATCACATATGATAAGAAAGGGATTATTTGGATTTGTGAGTGGGTCTGGCAAAATTCGCAGAGATACAATATTATTTTCATTCCATGAAAATATTCATGTTTTGCACAATGATTCTATCTCTATAATGTGCACATAATCCCATAGATCTCTGTGTTACATTATGTGGTTATTTCTGGTTCAGGTGAGCCTTCACATGGGTTGAGAGTCCTATATTTAAATTCCAGTTAAGTTAAAATTTGGTCTAAATAGCATCCTATTTTTGATTTATGACTGTTAACAAAATATTGGATAAATTATTGTTCTATTTTTTCTACAAAAATATGATTGACTTTCCAAACCTTTTCTGTGCTGTAAATTCTTTTGGAAATAAAGAACACTGCAAAGTAATACCTATTCAGAGGTCAATTGCTGTTCTCCAAAGAGTGACTTTAAGTTATTTGAGCCTCCAGGGATTCTGAAAGAGACTGTAGTGCAAAATATTTCAGGGTGCAATTTCCCATCAATAAGATGATATTCTCATACTAAATCAAACAAACCAACAAAAAGTGGAAAACTTAACAGTGTACTGAGTTTATAAAATATTTCTGTCATATTGTTAAAGATATGCCTTTCTAAAAAAAAAGTTTCCTTGACTGAGTTTTCTACAGTTTTCTTATGGTTTAATATATCTTCTCTTTTAGAAATGAGGTAGAAGTATAGAAAATATTTGTTTGTATGAAACTCTTTGTGACTCTCAACTTCTTATTGCAGTTGAATTACATTCTAACTTAAGTTTTTGTGGTTTTTAAAATTTTCATTAACCTAAAGTCCATTTAGTTACAGCAAAATATTTCTAATTGGGAGCATTTGTTCTAGCTTTTACCTAATTATATTGGTGTGTCCTTTTCTCTATAATATCCTACATTGTCCTTTGGTATTGGTGTAGGTGAAGCTAGACACTCTGCATTATATCTTCCAGGATTCAAAATTTTGACCAATTGTATGGCACCTCTTATTACTTTGGTTCTAAATATCCAATAAACACCAAGTATAATGCATTGTTTAATGGGAAAAACAAAACAAAACAAGAAAAACCATTCTCCAGTGGATTTT
Organism: Tolypeutes matacus; assembly: GCA_026826555.1. Classification (NCBI taxonomy): domain Eukaryota; kingdom Metazoa; phylum Chordata; class Mammalia; order Cingulata; family Chlamyphoridae; genus Tolypeutes; species Tolypeutes matacus. The sequence continues at coordinate 6,032,805 of JAKSZT010054515.1, forward strand.
CTGCTTCAAAGAGACATGGCAGGTAAAGACATTTTACCATCTTACCCACTGATTCTCTATCTGGGCTTAGTGACTGACATACCCTAAAAAAATTATTAACACCTGCTTTCCAAAGTCAGTGAACTACTAATCCAGGTAATGCAATATGATATCAGAAAGAGTAAGCAGAATGTCTACCAAAATCTTATTTTATGCCAACAATGGTTAAACTCTTGTTGGTAGGATATTACAACCTCTATTTTTACCTGAAATATCAGCACTTAAATTATCAAGGAAGGTTTACCAAATTTGGAATATAGTTTGAATACAGATTACTCCTATTCACTATGTAAACTAAAAGAAGTCTATTTATTTTTCTCATTTGTGAAATGGTGATAATGCATGCCTTGTTTGCCTCATGTGGTTCTATTTTAGATCAAGTAAATAAATATATGTGAAAGTATTTTCAAAGCTGTCATACACTATATAAATACAAGCTGTTGTTATTGTTATTAGAAAACTTTCACCACCAAAATACTGAACAGGTCTTGAAAAAACACTATGATATTTGCTTCTTTACAAGGGTATTAACGAGGCTTCACTGAATCTTGATTAATTTGGCTTAGAAAGGATATTTTGTGTTTCTATCCTTCTCCACCAAGGTATCTCATATATAAATATCAAAGGCTTCGAAGTGGATCACAAGACTTAAGGTTATATTTGAGTGAGAGGACTCGTGAAAGGCAAGGTACACTGTGACAGAAGGAATGTGGAGACAAGCCAACTGCAGTAGGAGAAGAGGGAAGAGGAGTTGACAGGACTGGCTGGTGAGTTCCTATAGGAATTGAATGAAAAGGGCCCTCCAACAATCAGTAGGATTAGCTGCTATTTTTGGTCCTTGTCAGTGGTTATTTCGGCAAGGAGATATGGTGAGTCCCATCTTATTTCAGCAGTATACTTTTTTTTCCCCACCTAGGCTGCCTGACGATGAGTCTGTGGTCCTACCACTATGCTGAATTTCCTCTTAAAGAAATTCTCTACTAAAATATTAATTTCTAGAAAATGATTTCACATACCATGAGAGATTGACTAGCTTTACAGCAGCTTCAGGTTCTCCTGGACTACAGTTTTAGTCAACATAGAATCACAAGCTTTACTTTATTGCTGTATTTTGCCATTGCTGGCTTTTGAAGTTTTCTCTTCATTTCAGAGTGAAAAGATGCTTTTATTATTTCTTCTTTATTTTTTTCATTTTATTTTTAAAAGAAGTTTTAGATTACATAAATGTTATATAAAAAATACAAGGGGTTCCCATATGCCCCACTCCCTCCCCTTCCACACTTTCCCACATTTACAACCTCCTTCATTAGTATGGTACATTTGTTAACAATTGATGAACCCACATTGAAGCATTGCTACTAACTGTGGACTACAGTTTACATTATATATATATATATATTTTTTTTAATTTTTTATTTATTTTTATTGTTGGTAAAAATCAAAATTCTCACAATACATACAAACATTTGCAAAATGATATATAAATATATATGCATATATGTGTATTTGCTTACAAAAATGTATTATATATATATACATACATATATTTTAAGAGGTGCTTAGACCACCCAAAACACTACATGGAACCCACGGGGATTCCCAAGCCGCCCACCCCCAAAACCTCCCACCACACCCCACACAAAAATCTCCCACAAGTGTGGCCCACCACCCCCAATGAACCCATACATCCTGGAGCCCTGCCACCAACCACAGACCACAGTTCACACCGCAGACCACACTCTCCCGCACTCAGCATTGAGTGGTGTGTACCGATCCAAAATGGCCCACATCCGTTGCCACAACGGTACTCAGGACAACCTCTAACTCCCAAAGAAGCCCCTGTATTTCAACTGCTCATCCCCTCCCTACCCCAAAAGTGTCAAGTGGCCACTGGCTCCACCTCATTGTTATAATTTCTTCCATTGCTAGAATCACCGTATGTGAACAAGAGAATACCATCAAGTCCACTCTAGTCCATAGTTCTTCCCCCAATCCTGAGGGGACTGGGATGGTGATGTCCACTCCAACTCCAAGTGAGAGGGCTTATATCCCATGGATATGGCGGGTGGGATGATCCTGCCTGCAGATGCAGTCCCTCTCCATTCCCTGGGATGGCCATTTCCCATCGTTGTCTCCTCACTAGGTGACTTGGATGAGTCCATTGAGCTGTAGGGTAGGAGTTGCAGCTCCACCGAGATTTCATGCACACCTGGCACATAGGTAGGCGGGAGGCTCCAGTCTCTGGAAGTATACCTAAAAACTCCAGCATCACATATAGGTTTGAATAGAAGGGACTGGTGAACCATGTGCAGGGAGGACTTATTTGAGTCCAATTCTGTCACTCTCAGGAGCACAGATTCCAAAATAGAGCCCACTGATAAGGCATCAGTCTCTGGGGTTATCCCCCCTTATATAGGACCTGGGTGTCTCCAGACCTCTCAGGAACCCCTCTGTGTGGGGTGATAGGCACTTAGATGTTCTATGAGCTCCTACTGAGGTGTGCGTAAGTGTTACCTCTGGGATGACCTCCCGACTCTCTTTGAAGTCTCTTAGCCACTTGAACTCATTTGTCTTTACCATTTCCCCCTTTTATTCAAGGTCTTTTTCCAGTTGTGTTGCCAGTTGGCACTTGGTATTAATCCCTCGCTGCCACGGAGTCTCATCCCCGGGAGTCATGTCCCACGTTGGGGGGAAGGTAATGCAATCATATGCTGAGTTTGGCTTAGAGAGAGGCCACATTTGAGCAACAAGGAGGCTCTCAGGTGGCAACCCTTAGGCACCCCACAACTGCAGGCTAAGTCTCATTTACAAGAGCAAAGACTCACAAGGGTAGTCATCAATAAAAAAAAAACACATCAGTGTGTCATCCTATTTTGACAGGCACTGTCCCTACACTCAGAGGACTATTGCTGCTCCCTTGGAGACTGTGGCAGAGCTCTCCAGGCTAGGAATTCAGATTCCCTCATTTATTGTGTGATTATCCACCCACCGTGACCATGCCCCATCCCCCGATCCTTTGAACAATTTTGTATATCTTTCATGTATATTCGGATGAATCAACGCCCACGAAACCCCCCCCAGACACCCCCCCCAATAATCCCCTGCAGTACCCATTGTAACCCTTCCGTGATCCAAATCCTCCATGAACATTTAGTCCATAAAATAATCAAATACACTTACTAGGAAAAAGAAACAAGTGTGATAAGCTTACATGCAAGAGACAAACATTAGGAAACTCAAGGGGAAAAAAAAAGAGAAGGAAAAAAAAACCAAATAATCAAACAAAGAACAAAACAAAATAAAATATAATTAGTGGATTGGGACATTCAAAAAATGAGCAAAAAAGCAAAGGAAATGCCTTAAAAATATATATATAGATATAGATAGATAGATAGATAGATAGATAGATAGATAGATAGATAGATAGATAGATATTCATTTTTTTTTCCTTTCTCTTTAATTTTTTTTTCTGCCGTTTATCACTGTGTTATGGGATGTCTAGTGTGCCATGACACCTTCCTCCTCTTAATCCCCATTGTCTCCCAATTTTTCATTTAATTTTCAAAGAAGTTTTAGGTCACAGCAAAGTCATACACAGAGTGCCGGAGACTCCCAAATACCAAACCACCCCCCCTTCCCCACCCCATATTACTCCCCCCCCTTTTTTTTGGTTGTTAGCATTGTTATAACTGTTATACAGATAGCAAAATATAGCAACTAAACATTGTCAGTGATTTACAGTATAGTTTACAATTTAGATGATACAGTTTAATAATTTTGATATTTACCATGTCCTGTGTCCATTACTGTAAGGTAATGAAAAACCTTCCCCATGAACACCAAACAACCCATTAGATCTTGACTGTTCACTTCTCCCCAGCCCCCCAGCCCCCCAGGGCCCGTGATATCCCCCTCTCCCAACTTGGAATGTCAAGATTCAGTTACATGCCCTGGGGATTTGAACCTGCCCTTCCTAATCCACCCACCCCCCAGTGCTGCACCACCAAACCCAGGAACACCACCACTCATCTGCCCCATCCCCCAACATGAAACCACACTCTATCCCTTTAACGTAGATTATGTCCATATGGGTGATGGCTCAAAGCCTGCTGTTCTCTTACTCTCCTTTGTTAACCTATCTTTCAGACAATGGTTCTTAGAGACTGCTCACATTCCTCAGTTCAGATCAGTGAGGTCATATACTGTTCATCTTTCATTGCCTGGCTTGCTTCACTCAGCATAAGGTCTTCAAGATTCATCCACGTTATTCCAAGTGTTAGCACTTTGTTCCTTCTTACAGCTGAGTAATATTCCATTGTATGTATGTACCACATTTTGCTTATCCATTCGTCTGTTGATGGGCACCGGGGCTGATTCCAACTTGTGGCAATGGTGAACAATGCTGCTATGAACATTGGTGTGCATATATCTGTTTGTATTTTTGTTTTCAGTTCTTCTGGGTATATACCCAGCAGTGGAATTGCTGGATCATACGGAAGATCTATTGCTAGTTTTCTGAGGAACCGCCAAACTGTCCTCCACAGTGGCTGGACCATACCACAGTCCCACCAGCAGTGGATGAGGGTTCCTATTCCTCCACATTCTCTCCAACATTTAGTGTCTCCTGTTTTTTTAATAGCTGCCATTCTGATGGGTGTAAGATGGTATCTCGTTGTAGTTTTGATTTGCATTTCCCTGATAGCAAGTGATGTTGAGCATTTTTTCATGTGCTTTTTAGCCATTTGTATTTCTTCCTTGGAGAAGTGTCTTTTCAGGTCACTTGCCCATTTTTTAAATGGGTTGTTTGTCCTTTTATTTTCAAGGTGTAGGATTTCTTTATATATGCAGGATATTAGGCTCCTATCAGATATTTGGTTGCCGAATATTTTTTCCCATTGGGTAGGCTGCCTTTTTATTTTCTTAATAACATCCTTTGAGGTGCATAAGTTTTTAATTTTGAGGAGATCCCATTTATCAATTTTTTCTCTTGCTGCCCGTGCTTTGGCTGTGAAGTTCATGAAATCATTTCCTATTACAAGGTCCTGTAGATGCTTCCCTACATTATTTTCCAAGGATTTTATGGTTTTGGCTCTTATATTTAGATCTTTGATCCATCTTGAGTTTATTTTTATATAAGGTGTGAGATGGTATTCTTCTCTCATTCTTTTGGATATGGATATCCAGTTCTCCAAGCACCACTTGTTAAAGAGGCCACTCTCTCCCAACTGAGTGGGCTTCGTGGCCTTGTCAAATATCAGATGACTGTATATGCAAGGATCTATATCAGAACTCTCAATTCGATTCCATTGGTCAGTAGGTCTATCCTTGTGCCAATACCACGCAGTTTTGATCACTGTAGCTTTGTAGTATGTTTTAAAGTCAGGTAATGTGATACCTCCAACTTCATTTTTCTTTTTCAATATATCTTTGGCAATTCGGGGCCTCTTGCCTCTCCAAATATATTTTGTGGTTAGTTTTTCCAGGGCCTTAAAAAATATAGTGTTGAATTTTATTGGGATTGCATTAAATCTGTAGATTAGTTTGGGTAGGATAGACATCTTGATGATGTTTAGTCTTCCCATCCATGAACAGGGAATATTTTTCCATTTATTTAAGTCTTCTTTGATTTTCTTTAACAGTGTTGTGTAGTTTTCTGTATATAAGTCCTTTACGTCTTTAGTTAAATTTATTCCTAGATATTTGATTCTTTTATTTACTATTGTAATGGTATTTTTTTCCTGATTTCCTCCTCAGTTTGCTGGTTATTGGTGTACAGAAATGCTACTGGTTTTTGAGCGTTGATCTTATAGCCTGCAACATTACTGAACTCCTTTATAATTCTAGAAGCCTTGTTGTCAATTTCTCAGGGCTTTCTATGTATAGGATCATGTCATCTGCAAATAATGAAATTTTTACTTCTTCTTTTCCAATCTAGATGACTTTTATGTCCTTTTCTTGTCTCAGTGCTCGTGCAAGTACTTCTAAGACAATGTTAAATAGGAGTGGTGATAGTGGGCAACCTTGTCTTGTTCCCGATCTCAGAGGGAAGGCTTTTAGGATTTCACCGTTGAAAATGATGTTAGCTTTGGGTTTTTCATATATACCCTTTATCATTTTCAGAAAGTTTCCATCTATTCCTATCTTTTGTAGTGTTTTTATGAGGAAAGAGTGCTGTATTTTGTCGAATGCTTTTTCTGCATCTATAGAGATGATCATGTGATTTTTTTCTTTCAGTCTGTTTATGTGGTGTATTACATTGATTGATTTTCTTCTATTGAACCATCCTTGCATACCTGGGATGAAACCCACTTGGTCATGGTGTATAATCCTTTTGATATGTTGTTGAATGCGATTAGCAAGTATTTTGTTAAGGATTTTAGCATCTAGGTTCATTAGAGAAACTGGTCTGTAATTTTCCTTTCTTGTGGTATCTTTATTTGGTTTTGGTATTAGGGTAATATTGGGATCATAGAATGAGTTAGGTAGTATTCCTTCTACTTCTATTTTTTGGAAGAGCTTAAGTAGAATTGGTGTTAGCTCTTTCCGGAATGTTTGGCATAATTCAGCTGTGAAGCCATCTGGTCCTGGACACTTCTTAGTTGGGAGGTTTTTGATGACTGAGACTATCTCTTTACTTGTAATTGGACTGTTGAGTTCATCTATTTCTTCTTTCATCAATGTCGGCTGTTTGTGTGTTTCTAGAAACTTGTCCATTTCCTCTAAATTGTCATTCTTGTTGGCATATAATTTTTCAAAGTATCCTCTTATGATACTCTTTATTTCTGTGGGGTCAGCAGTGATATCACCTTGCTCATTCCTTATTTTATGTATTTGCATCTGTCCTCTCTTTTTCTTTGTTAGTCTGGCTAAGGGTTTGTCAATTTTGTTGATATTCTCGAAGAACCAGCTTTTGGTATTGTTTACTGTTTCCAGTGCTTTCTTATTCTCTATTTCATTTAGTTCTGGTCTAATCTTTGTTATTTCCTTCTTTCTACTTCCTTTACGTTTAGTTTGTTGTTGTTTTTCCAATTCCTCCAAGTGTGCAGTTAGGTCTTCAATTTTAACTCTTTCTTCTTTTTTTATAAATGAATTTATGGCTATGAACTTCCCTCTCAGGTCTGCTTTCGCTGCATCCCATAGGTTTTGATATGTTGTGTTGTCGTTTTCATTAGTTTCAAGGTAGTTACTGATTTCTTTTGAAATTTCCTCTTTGACCCACTGTTTGTCTAAGAGTGTGTTGTTTAACTTCCAAATCCTTGTGCCTAACCTGTTTCTCTGGCCCTTAGTGATTTCCAACTTCATTCCGTTGTGGTCAGAGAAATTACTTTGTATAATCTCAATCTTTCTGAATTCATTGAGTGTTGTTATGTGGCCTAGCATGTGGTCTATTTTGGAGTATGTTCCATGTGCACTTGAGAAGAACGTAAATCCCGCTGTATTTGGGTGTAGTGTTCTGTATATGTCTATTAAGTCCAAATTTTCTAATGTATTGTTGAGTGCCTTAGTTTCTTTATTGATTCTCTGCCCAGATATTCTGTCTAATGATGATAGTGGTGTTTTGAAGTCCCCTGCTATAATCGTAGAGGAATTTATTTCTCCTCTTAGTTTTTCCAGAGTTTGCCGCACGTATTTTGAGGCACCTCGATTAGGTGCGTAAATGTTGATGATTGTTCTCTCTTCTTGAGAGATTAATCCTTTTACTAATATTCAGTGTCCATCTTTGTCTCTTACAATAGTTTTGCATTTAAAGTCTATTTTGTCTGATATTAGAATAGCTACTCCTGCCCTTTTTTTGGCTATTGTTAGCTTGTAAAATGGTTTTCCAGCCATTCACTTTCAGCCTCCTTGAATCCCCGGGTTGAAGGTGGGTTTCTTGTAGACAGCATATATGGATCATATTTTCTTATCCATTCTGCCAATCTGTGTCTTTTGATTGGTGAATTTAATCCATTAACATTCAGTGTTATTACTCGTAACGAATTTCTTACTTCAGCCATTTTTTCTTTCGGTTAATGTATGTCATATGTTATTTTGTTTCTCTTTTTGACTTTTCAGTTGTTTTTAAACTCTCCTCCAACTCTCTCTCCTTTATTTTTCCTTTCAACTTGTAGAGATTCCTTTAGTATTTCTTGAAGTGCTGGTTTCTTCTTGATATACTCTCTTAATTGCTGTTTATCTGTGAATATTTTGAACTCTCCATCATTTTTGAATGCCAATTTTGCTGGATAGAGAATTCGTGGCTGGAAGTTTTTTTCTTTTAGTGTTTTGACTATGTCATACCACTGTCTTCTTGCCTCCATGGTTTCAGCTGAGAAATCAGCACTTAATCTTATTGTGCTTTCCTTGTATATGATGGTTATCTTTTCTCTTGCTGCCTTGATATTTTCTCTTTGTCTTGAGCATCGGACAATTTGACAAGTATATGTCTTGGAGTTGGCCTGTTGGGATTTATACTATTTGGGGTGCGCTGTGCTTCCTGAATCTGCACAACCATCTCTCTCAATAGAGTTGGGAAGTTTTCAGCCATAACTTCCTTCAACACTCCTTCTGTTCCCTTTCCCCTCTCTTCTCCTTCTGGGATGCCCATAATGCGTATGTTTGTGCGTTTTGTATTATCAGTTAATGCCCTGAGACCATGCTTGATTTTTTCTATCTTTTTGTCTATCTTTTCTACAATCTCTTTGATTTCAAGTGTATTGTCTTCCATATCACTAATTCTCTCCTCTGCCTGTTCAAATCTGCTGCCATGTGAGTCCAGCGTCTTTTTCATTTCTTGACTTGTGTCTTTGTTCACCATCATATCCATTACCTTTTTAGGCATGTTAGCTATTTCTTCAGTATGTTCTCCCAGTGTCTTCTTTATATCCTTAATCTCTTTCTTCAGTTCTTTAAGTTGGTCCATGATATTTGTTTGGATAGCTTTGATTAGTTGTTCGATGTTCTGCATTGCTTCCTGGTTTTTATTTTGTGCATTGGACTGGTCCATGTTTTCCAGTTTCTCAGAATCATTTGTATTTTTCTGTTGCCCTCTGGTCATCATATTATCTTGATGGGTTTGTTCAGTTGATTAGCTTTTCTCTATGCTCTAGAATTTTATTTAGCTGTTGGTTCTGCGTGTGAGTTAAGTTTTCTCTTTAGCAGTTTTTCTTCTTATTTTATTTCCTTGCTTCTTTCTATGTTCCCTTGAAGGCAAAAGGTTAGGGCCAGAGGAATCAAAAGATGTAAGGAAGGCAGAAGGATAATAGAAATATTGATAAAAGTTAGAAGAGGGGCAAAATGAGACTTAAGGAGATGAATATTTAACTTGTGTAGGCAGTGTAGAGTACTAGGAAAAAATATGGAGTTCCTACAATGGACTGGGAAAACAAATGGAGGAATATATATATAGTGATTTAGAAGGCTAGAATTATGAGGAGGGAGAGAAATAATAAAGAAAGGTCTGAAAGGAAAAAGTTAATACTAATAAAAAATAAAAAATAAAAAATAAAAAGAAGAAAACAAAATAGATGGAATAGAAATTGACACCTTTAAGTTGTGGGCCTATGAAAAAATATTGTCTCTAAGAGCCACAACAGAAAACAGAAGGCAGAAAGATGCAGGAAGGATAAGCGATAGTTTGTAATACAGAATCAATATATACAGTGAGTGGGAAATTACTGAATAAGAAGCCCAGCAAAGAAGCAACAAGCTGGCAGCACCTATTTAAAAAAAAAAATAGAAGGAAAATGGAAGGGGGGAGGATAGAGGAAATAATAGCAATAGACCGGAAAGTAACAGAGAGAAACCAAAGATCCACACAGGCAAGCAGTGAAACAGAGCTAAGGGGGTCAATGATTCCCCTAGGGTCCACGTGGATCCTTCCTGCCTACTTGTGTTTATCAATCAATTTCCCCACAGGGTTCTATATGCAGGTCCTGAAGCAGCTTTTAGCTATTAAACTAAATTAAAAAGAATTTATTTTTCATTTGTTGAGGTGACCTCACTTTTTTTTTTTTATTTTTATTTTTTTAGCCAAATGCAGGACCCAAAATAATTCCTCCTCTAGACCAACCCCCTTATGGAAGGGACCCTAGCTGGGCCCGTGGAAATTAATCAAGCACTGAAGCTTGATTTCCAGCTCTGGACTCCCCAGGTTAGCTGAAGCTCTGATGTTAGTCAGTGAGGAGTGCTAAAGATGGCCGATTCCGCCCCTTCTGGAGCCGAGCTCGAGTGTCACCGGGCTGCTCAGTAAATCAGTTTGAGTGCAGATTCGCATCTGCTCTCAGCCTAATACTGCTTCAGGTCAGCTTATCTGTTCCCCAAAGCTATGGGGCAGTTCAGGCAGCCAGATCAATGTCTAAAAATATAAAATACCCTTCCCTGTCTTCCAACAGAACCCTCCCTCTTTTGGGAAGTGTCCCTTCTTCCTGGCTCCGCAGCGGCCCGGGTCTTATCCCTGGGTGGCTAGGGAAATCAGCTCCATTCCCCGACCAAAATCCCTGCTCCAGTTCACCGGGTGCTGATTAGCTGGTTTGTTCTGTTCACACAAGTTCCAAGGGGCGCCAGGTAGCCAGATCCCCAGAAAATAAAACTTTTTCGCCCCGCCCGTGGCTCCAAATGGCCGTTTAATTTAATTTTTTTTTTTCCCTAACCGCGGGGTTCAGCCGCCCGTGCCAACCTCCACCGGCAGCCTTAAAACTCATGAATCTCCACCGTTCCGTCCACGCCGCCGATCAGCGCAGATAGATGTCCCAAGCTTCTCACTCCACGCGTGCACAACACAGACCCCCGGGCAAGACCCCGTCCACAATCCACCTTGCTCTGGGAGCTTGCAGTGTGTGCCCTCCTACACTAACGCCATCTTGGCCACCTCCTTTACATTATATTTTACACTCTGTACCACACAATTTCGTAAGTTATGACAAAACTACTATACAGTGGTCTGTATCCGTCACTGCAAAGTCATGCAGGACAAATCCAATGTCCCAAAAATGCCCCCATATTGCACCTATTCTTCCCTCTCTCATCCCTCAGAACCACTGGTGGCCACTGTCTTTACATCAACAATAAGAGTTCTTCCATTGGTAGAATAATAATGTCTACTTTAGTCCGTGGTTCATTCCTCAATCTTGAGGATTTTGGGATGGTGATGCCTACTCTGCTTCTAATTGAGAGGGGTCTTAGATCCCATGGGGCAGATGGATGGAGCTATTGTGCTTGCAGTTGCAGACACTCTGTTCCTTTGGGTGGACGTTGTTCATCATCATCTCCTTGTCCTGGGTGAGTCCAATGAACTGGAGAATAGGTGGCACAACTCTGCTGAAATTTAGGGCTCAACTGGCACATGAATTGACCAAAAATTTAAGTCTCTGCGAAATATATTTATAAAGTATAGTGCTAATTATAGGTTCAAATAAAGGGGCAGAAGAGTCATGTGTAGAGAACCTATAATAAGTTTAACTCTGTTACACCGAGTAACATAAATTCCAAAGTAATGTCCACTGACAGGGTCCTGAATTCCTGAGCTGTCTGCCCTGCTCACAGTTTCTGGATATCTCTAGAGCCCTCAGGAGCCCAGCTATTTGAGGCACTGTTTACTGTGGTAGTCAATGAAATCTTGCTGAGACTTGCATAAGCATAATCTCTGGAATACCCTCCCAACTCACTTTGAAATCTCTTAGCCATAAAAACTCATTTATATTTACCATTTCCCCTTTTTGGTCAAGGCCTTTTTGCCAGATGCATTGCTAGTTGGAGCTTGGTCAACAAAGTACTATTGGTCCAATCAACCAAAGCAAGTTGCATATTACCCTACTGTTCAGGGTTGAGGAGTTTGCCTAAACTTAGAGATATTTTTATCCAGAAAGTTCTTTCCATTTATGCTGACATATATTTATTTTTTTTGACATTTAAGCAAGCGTATCAAATATGAGACTGACCCTAGCTACTTGATGTTCATATTTTGTGGCACATGTTGGCTATTAATATTTTTATCAGAAAATTGCCATTTTTCTAGTTAAACAGTTTATGATATTCTTAGGTATGATTTTTTTACAAATGAATTGTATTGATACATATTAATAAAGCATAAATCCATCCAAAGTACACAACCAATGGTATTTGGTATAATCACATAGTTGTACATTCATCACTTCAATCACAAGTTTCACTGTGTTATACAGTACCATGTTATATTTTTTTGCATTCCTTCTAGTAATATATGTGTTCTTAGACTTTCCCTTTCAACCACTTTCATAACACATATTAAAGCTTTGCTAGTTACAAACACCATGATGTGCTGTCATCATTTCCATTCATTTTCAAAGATTTACAAACAACCTTTAACCAATTCTGCACAGATTAACCATCAGCTTTCCATTCTCTACCCTCATTTTATTTTCTGGTGTCTATATTCTAATTATTAATTCCATGAGTTTACACAATATATTTAGTTCATAATAGTGAAATCATAGAGTATATATCCTTTTGTGTCTGTCTTTCTTCACTGAATATAATGTCCTCCAGGTTCATCCATGTTGTCATATGCTTCACAACTTCATTTCCTTATACCACTGCATAATATTCTATCGTGTGTATACTCTATGATTTGTTTATCCATTCATCAGTTGATGGACACCTGGGTTGTTTCCAGCTTTTGGCTATCATGAATAATGCTGCTATGAACATCAATGTGCAGATATCTACTTGTGTCACTGAATCAGTTCTCCTGGGCATTTAACTAGTAATGGTATTACTGGGTCAAATGACAAGTCTATATTCAATTTCTTTAGGAACTGCCAAACAATCCTCCACAGTGGCTGTACCATTCTACATTCCCACCAACAGTGAATAAGTGTTCCTATCTCTCCACATCATCTCTAACACTTATAATTCTCTGACTTTTTAATAGTGCCCAGCCTAATAGGTTTGAAATGATATCTCATTGAAGTTTTGACTTGCATTTCCCTGATTGCTAGTGATTTGAACTTTTTTTCATGTGTTTCTTTGTCACTTCTATTTCTTCTTTGGATAATTGTCTTTTCAAGTCTTTGGCCCATTTTTTAATCAGGTAATTAGTCTTTTTACTGTTGAGTTTATGATCTCTTCATATATTATGGATATTAAACTCTTATTGTATATGTAATTGCCAAATATTTTCTCTCATTGAGTTGGCTGCCTTTTCCCTCTTATGACAAAGTTCTTTGAGGTGCAAAAGTGTTTAATTTTGAGGAAGTCCCATTTATTTATTTTTCTTTTGTTGCTTGTGCTTTGGGTGCAAAGTTTAAGAAACTACCGCATACCACAAGATCTTTTTTTACATTTTCTCTAAGAGTTTTATGGTTGTCACTTTTATGTTTATGTCCTTGATCCACTTTGAGTTAACTTTTGTGTAAGGTGTGAGTGTAGGGGTCCTCTTTCTCTCTTTTGGATATGGCTAGCCAGTTCTCCCAGCACCATTTACTGAATAGACTGTTCTAGCCCAACTGGGAGGGCTTGACCACTTTGTAAAAAAAGATCACTAGACTGTAAATGTGAGGGTCTATTTCTGGGTTCTCAATTCAGTTCCATTTGTCAATATGTCTCTCTTTATGCCAGCCCAAAGCTGTTTTAGCCACTATAGCTAAGTAATCTTCTTTAAAGTCTAGAAGTGAGGGTCCTTGAATTTCATTCTTTTTGAAACATTTTTGGCTCTTTGGGGCCCTTAGCCTTCCAAATAAATTTGATTATTGGCTTTTCCATTTCTGCAAAAGAGGCTGTTGGAATTTATATTGGGATTTCATTGAATCTGTACATCAGTTTGGGTAGACTTGACATATTAATGATATTTCTTTAAAAATATTTTTATTGAAGTATATCATTCATACATGAACATAAATAATGAGTAAATAGTAAAAGTTGTGAATTTATAAAGTAAACATGCATAACATGTTACAGGAGTCCCTTACATCACCCCTCCACCAACACCTTGTATTGTTGTGATACATTTGTTACAAACTATGCAAGAGCATTGTCAAAATATAACCACTAACTATAGTCCATAACTTACATTTGGTGTATTTTTCTCCCAAACCACTCTATTTTTTTAAACAAATCAATTTTATTGATACATAATAATAAAGCATACAATTTATCCAAAGTGTACAATCAATGGTACTTGGTATAATCACATAATTTGTGTGTTTATCACTTCAATCATTATAAAAACATTTTCATTATTTCTATAATAATAATAAACAGAAAAAAAGACAAACAAACAAAGAAATTCCTCCCTTCTCAATCTCTCTGTTTCCCCTGCTGTACACAGCTGCTATTTCTAGCTATTCTTGCACAATTATTTATTTGTTTATTAAGCAATTTTATTGATATATATTCACATATCATATGATCTAGCCAAAGTGCATAAGCAATAGCATTTTTTTTAGCTTTTAAAAAGACCTTTCTGTAAAATTGTAAAATAAATTAGAAAAATAGATTGAAAGAAATTACAAATTTTAAAAGAGAGTTCAAGGCCAGGTTAGATTTAATATAATCAATTATAAGAAATAGTATAGCAACAAACATTTATAGATGTAAATAATTCTAATGTAATAGAAATAAATTGTAACATAATTCTAATTTTTATATTACAGCTCAAACTATTGGATATTATAATCTCTAAGAATGAAATAAATTATTGGTTTAGTTATTTACTTTCATTTAGGCCTTAATTCTTTCTGGAAAATCAAATTCCTATTTGGGAATTCTTCACATCTTATTGGAATGAATTACCACAGATAACAATATGCCAACTCATAATTTTATGAGGCAGAAAAACAAAATATTTTTCAACAGTAGTCATATGAAATCATAATTGATCTAGATGAATTATTTTAATTAGCAAGTAGACCAGATAAATGTAAAATAACAATATTATAGTATATGAACCATATTACTCAGTGCAACCAGCAAATTGTTCCTGATCAGTATTCTGTAAGTTTCTTCATACAAAATAAACACTTGCTTTTAATTTAGGAGGACTGGAGAAGAAATATAATTTTGGATACTAAATTTTTCTTTAACCCTTTCTTAATGATACTTAGTCTTCCAATCCATGAATAGGGAATGTCCTTCTATTTATTTAAGTCTTCTTCAGTTTCTTTTAGCAATGTTTTATAGTTTTCTGAATACAGGTCTTTTATGTCCTTGGTTAAGCTTATTCCTAAATATTTGATTGTTTTAGTCACTATTAGAAATGGAATTTTTTTTTCTGATTTCCTCCTTAGATTGCTCATCAGTAGTATATAGAAATGCTGTTGATATTTGCATTTTAATCTTGTATCCCACCACTTTGCTGAACTCATCTATTAATTCTAGTAACTTTGTTGTGGAATTTTTCAGAATTTTCTAGATATAGGATTATGTCATCAGCAAATAGAAAAAGTTTTACTGCTTCCTTTCCTATTTGGGTGCCTTTTATTGCTTTATCTAGTCTAATTGCTCTAGCTAGAACTTCAGCACAATATTTAATAGCAATGGTGACAGTGGGCATCCTTGTCTTGTTCCTGATTTGAGTGGGAAAGCTTGTAGACTTTCACCATTGAGTAAATGCTAGCTGTAGGTTTCTCCTATATGCACTTCACCATATTGAGAAAGCTTCCTTCCATTCTTATCTTTTGGAGTGTTTTTAATCAGGAAAGTGTGCATATTTTGTCAAATGCCTTTTCTGCATCAATTGAGAGGATCATGTGATTTTTCTTCTTCTATTTATCATTGTGGTTTATTACATTAATTGATTTTCTTGTGTTGAAGCTCCCTTGCACACCTGGGATAAAATCTACTGAATCGTGGTGTATAATTCTTTTAATGTGCTTTTGAATTCTTTTTGCAAGTATTTTGTTGAGGATTTTTGCATGTATATTCCTTAGGGATATTGGTCTGTAATTTTATTTTTTTGTAGTATCTTTATCTGGTTTTGATATTAGGGTGGTATTAACTTCATAGAATGAGTCTGGTAGTGTTCTGTCCTTTTCAATTTTTTGGAAGAGCTTGAGCAAAATTGGTATTAGATGGTCTTTGAATGATTGGTAGACTTAACCTGTGAAGCCATCTGGTCCAGGGCTTTTCATCTTTGGGAGGTTTTTGATCACTGTTGCAATCTCTTCAGCTGTGATTGGTTTATTAGGTCTTCTATTTCTTCTAGGGTCAGTGTAGGTGGTTCATTTGTTTCTAGGAATTTGCCCATCTTGTCTACATTGTCTAGTTTTTTGGCATACAGTTGTTCATAGTATCTTCTTATGCTCTCTCTTACTTCTGTGGGATCAGTAGTAATGCCTCCCTTCATTTCTGATTTTATTTATTTACATCTTCTCTCTTTTTCTCTTTGTCAGTCTAGCTAAGGGTTTGTTGATTTTGTTGATCTTCTCAAAGAATCAACTTTTGGTTCTGTAGATTCTCTCAATTCTTTTTTTTTTTTTTTTTTTTTGTTCTCAATTTCATTTATTTCTTCTCTGATCATTATTATTTCTTTCCTTCAGCTTGGTTTGGGATTAGTTTGATATTCTTCCTCTAGTTACTCCTAACTAGCTCTTTCTTCTTTTTAATTGTAAGCATTTGGGCCGTAAATTTCCCTCTCATCACAACATTTTCAGTTTCCCATAAGTTTTGATATGTTTTGTTCTCATTTTCATTCATCTCAAGGTATTTGCTGAATTCTCTTGAAATTTCTTCTTTGACCCACTGATTATTTAAGGGTGTGTTGTTTAATCTCCATATATTTATGAATTTTCCCTTTTTCTGTCCATTGTTGATTTCCACCTTTATTCCATTATGATCAGAGAAAGTATTTTGTATAATTTCAATCTTTTTAAATTTATCAAGACTTGTCTTGTGACCCAACGTATGGTGTATCTAAGGAAGGATCCATGAGCACTTGAAAAGAATGCATATCCTGCTGTTTTGAGATGAAATGTTGTATATATACCTATTAGGTTTAGTTCATTTATCATATTATTCAAGCTCTCTGTTTCTTTATTTCTTCTCTGCCCAGATATTCTAGCCAATACTAAGAGTGGTGTATTGAAGTCTCCAAATATTATTGTAAAGATATCTATTTCTCCCTTCAGCTTTGCCAGTGTATGCCTCAGGTATCTTGTGGCACTCATGTTAAGTGCATAAGTACTTAGAATAGTTATTTCTTCTTGGTGAATTGTCCCTTTTTATTACTATATAATGGCCTTCTTCATCCCTTATAACAGTTTTGCATTTAAAATCTATTTTGTCCAATATTAATATTGCTACTCCAGCTCTTCTTTGATTACTATTTCCATGGAATATCTTTTTCCAACCTTTCACTTTTAACCTGGTTGTGTCCTTATGTCTGAGGTGAGTCTCTTATAGACAACATACAGATGGCTCATATTTTTTAATCCACTCAATCAGTCTATGTCTTTTTTTAGGGGAATTCAGGCCATTAACATTCAGTGTTATTAATGTAAATCATTATTTCATCCATTTTGTATTTGATTTTCTGTTGTCATACCATACTATTATCTGTCTTTTTACCCTTTAATTAACATTTCCTACTAATCTTCATTTTTACACTCTTCTCCAAGTCTCTCACCCTTGTTTTTCCCTTTCAGGCTGCAAATTCCCTTTAGTATTTATTGTAATTCTTGTCTTCTGGTCACATATTCTATCAGTTTTTGTTGTCTGTGAAGATTTTGAACTCACCTTCATTTTTGAAGGACTGTTTTGACGGATACAGAATTCTTGGCTAGCAGTTTCTCTCTTTCAATACCTTAAATACAATCATACCACTTTCTTCTCTCCTCCATGGTTTCATATGAGAGGTCAGCACTTAATCTTATCTAGGTTTCCTTGTATGTGATACATTGCTTTTCTCTTGCAGCTTTCAGAATCCTCTCTTTATCTCTGATATATATCATTCTGAATAGTAGTGACTCAGGGTGGGTCTATTTGGATTTATTCTGTTTGTGGTGCATTGTTCTTCTTGGATATTGATATTTATTTCATAAGGGTTGGGAAGTTTCCAGTCATTACTTCCTCAAATATTCTTTCTGCCCGTTTTCCATTCTCGTCTCCTTCTAGGACAACAATTATGCATATGTTTGTATATTTAACTGTTGCCATTCAATTCCCTGAGACTCTGTGTCATTTTTTTTTTCATTCTCTTCTCTTTCTGTTCTCCTGTCTTTTCCAGTTCAGATGCTCTGTCTTTGAAATCACTAATTCTGTCTTTGAGCAATTCAAATATGCACTTATGTGCTTCTAATGTATTTTTAATATCATTCATTGTGTCTTTCTTTTCCATAAGGTCTGTTATTTTTCTTTGCAGGCTTTCAAACTGTTCTTTATGTTCACCTAGTGTCTTTTTAATATCCTTTATCTCTTTAGTAATATTTTCTTTAAATTCTTTGAATTGATTTAGGAGAGTTGTGTATCATTGATTAATTGTCTTGAATCCTGTAAATCTTTAGGATATTTGTTTTTTTCCTTTGTCTGGCCATTTCTTATTGTTTTCTAGTATGGCTTGTAATTTTTTGCTGATGTCTAGACATCTGAATACATTGGTGAACTTACTCTGATGGCTAGTTTCTCTCCCTTGCCTATTGTTTTTATTTTTCCTCACAGCTCTTCTTTGATATTTGTTTCAACTTATTCTAATTCTTCAAAATTACCCATCTTAAGTTATAAATTGGGCCAGGGACTCACTAATGGGGTACAGGTTTTCTTCTAGGAGTTAGGGTACACAGTCAACCAAAAGCAGTTTTTTGTCCAGGCAATTTCCAGAACGGCCAGCATATAGCACAGGTCTGTGCGCCTTTCCATAGAGGCATTTCAGTTTCCATTTTCCTGTGTTTCGTTCTGGCCAGAGCCAAGATTTAAAGTGAACTCTGCTGGCTGAATTCAATGAAGAAAAGGCCCCTTTCTCCCCCTCCCTTTTCCCTAGTAACAGCTGACATGGAGGAAGATTTCTGTTTCCCTCTCAGCTAGCTGCAATGAGCTAGGGATTTTACTTTAGCTAAATATCTTGGGCATGGGGGAAGGTTGGTAACTCAAGTTTGATATTTAGGTTTTTTCATCTCTCTGTCCCTCAACTTCCTGGGAGTTGTGTAGTACTGTCCTGATCTGCTGACCTCTAAAGCAGGTCCCTCAGACAGCTTTTGGCTCTTTCTCCATTGTTTTTATGAAAGAGTTGAGCCCAGCCAGCCTACTCCAATGTTGTCTTCCCACAGTTCCCTGTAATATACTTTTAAGGAGAAGGATGGGAGACTATATATTGGGGTTCTGAAAATAATAGAGTCATTGGGGATGTGGCAGTTGAACTCCAAAAGAAATATTTGATTTTGTAATCATATATGTGGAGGAGTATAAGTGAATATGTTTTATTAATTCATATATTCTTCCATCCATCCTTTTTCAGGCTAGTAGTTTGAGAAAATGTGAATTACATTTTTATGTATTATTTATTTTATTTTTTTGCAATTCCAGCTATTTAATTTATATATTTTCCTCTCCCTTTCCCTTATATGCCTCCTCCTCCCTATTCTCTCCCTACTCTAGGCTTTTTGCATGATTTTCTTATGCTTATGCTGGCTAGGCAAGAAGCACTCTGTCAAAGTGTTACGTTGTGAAAGGTCAGACTCTACGTGGTGCTTGCATCATACCTACCTTCTTCACATGCAAAGACAACCTTTAGGATTTTGCTAAGCTTAAATGAAGAATAAAGACAATATTAATTTTTGTGTTCCCTGTCTCATGTTTTCTATTCCCGTGGTTCCTAAATTTCTTAATCCATAAAATCCACCTGTTGTGCTTCTAAATCAGCTCCTGTCTAGACCCAGCCCCCAGAGTTCCTTATTCTTGGGTCTGGGAAGGATCCTAAAAATTTGCATTTCTTATAAGCACCCAAAATGATTTGATACAGGAAACCTGTGGCTACATTTATGTAAACATTACAAGCTCTAAAACCTCTTGTGATTTTTATTCCTCACAGTATAAACCAGTTGTTGCAATGAATGAGAATAGCTCTACAAGGTAGCATCCCAATGTATAGAAGCCTCCTTATGGCTTGTCTCAATTATATGTGTTCTTCTTTAATTTGCCCATAATCTTTTTTCAGATTTCTAAAAATAATTTTCTCTAAACTTTTCCCTTCATCAGATATTTTAAACATTTTCTTTAAGGTGTGAAAAAGTAAGCTTTGCTTACAATGTCCCATTGGTTCACTAATCACTTGATGTAATGACCAATGCTGAGAGATATTTACCTATAGTTCCTCTCCCTAGATTTCCTGACCTCCAGCTAAGAACAGAATCACTGTATAATATTTGGTAATTTTTAAACATACAATTAAACTTGTTTTATTACTTTTGTAATTTATTTGTATTACTCTGGTAAGATTGTAAAGTATCAGAAAGAGTTTTAAAGTGTCAAGTCTCATAAGTTCAAATGTCTGGAAAAGAGTTTTCTCTTTAATGGATTACAGCTTATATTCCACTAAGTACAAGGGGCCTGCACAACCATAGATATTAAATTTGGGAGTCAGAACAAGCTGATAAAGAGCTTTCAGGAATAAAAGCTAGGGGTGATTTCTGAATGAACTTGTAAATTGAAATCTGTCCCATTGTACATACAATAAGATAGTGTATTAGTCAGCCAAAGGAGTGCTGATGCAAAGTACCAGAAATCTGTTGGCTTTTATAAAGGCTATTTATTTGGGGTAAAAGCTTACAGTTAAAAGGCCCTAAAGAGTCCAGCTCAAGGTTGCTTTCTCACCAAATTTACCTGCCATGTGTTGAAACAAGATGGCAGGTGATCTCTGCCTGGTCTCTCGGCCTTCTCAGCTGTTCAGCTACTATGTTCTTTTCAGCTGCAACCTATCAAGCAAATGGCTCATCTCTCTTCTTGGGGCTTTAGCTGTTTGAGCCTTCTCCTTTCTGTCACATGGCAGGATCAAAACGACCAAGTTCCATGTGTTTTCTTCAGCGAGTGTCCATTTATATAGGCCCACCAAGGGGGGGGAACTCAACCAGAGTCATACCCTACTGACGTGATTGAATCAAAAGCCCTAAATTGATTTAATCAATCAAACTTAAAACCTTTGGATTTAATGCAATCCCAGAGGAACAGAACAATTTACAAACATAATATTTTTTGGGGGGGATTCATAAATAATATTAAACTGCCACAGATAAATGATATAATGATACTTTCAAGGCATATTATACATGTGGCACTTTAGTCACCAATTTATGAGTTTTTACAATTAAATACAGGAAACTAAAATGTAAAGTTCAAAAAGATTCAACAATCAATAGTTTTTTTTTTTTAATAGTTATTTTTAAATGGCATTTTTATGGATTATTAAGAAACATTTAAAACATTTTCTTTGTAGATATAAAAGATGAATATATCAAATTTCCTAATTATACATCATAGTTTTCAGTGTAATTAATCAAAGGGCGTTATCTCTGAAAATGAACCCAAATGTGTCTCCATAACTAAGGCATTCTGTTCTATAGTAGCATGTTTGTTGTTTATATGGTGACTTGTTCTTCCACTCACTAGCTGGGTAACCTTGAAAAGTTACTTTTACTTCCTTTGTCCATTTTCATCATCTTAGAAATTGGTGTTATGGTATTAGAATCTAACTCATGGGAATGCTGGGAGGATGAAAATGAGTATGTTCATCTAAAGCAGTAAGGCAGAGCTTGCCACTTGATGAATACTGTATACGTGTTAGCATCACTAGTAACAGGGAATTTCCAGCAGTCTGGTTGAGAATATTGAAAAATATTCTACCTACCACGAAGTTATGATAAATTTTCCTAATGGTAATTGTTTTAAATTTCAGAAATAAAATATATTCATTTTTAATTTTTTTCCCTGAAAGAATATCTTTTCATGCTTTGTGGTGTTACCTGCCTCACATAGTAGCATAGACCAATTTTTCTGAGTAACATTACAAGTGAATTACTTTGCTAAGGTATCAAGCAATTATTCTTTTTTCTTTTTTTCATTTCCTTCTATCTGAATTCTAAGATTTATTTATTTCCTCTTTTGTTCATATACATTAAATGACAAATAGAAAACATATAGAATCTCAATAACAGTCTCTTTGTCTTATATCTGAGGAGAATATTTTTAAATACAACTTCCCTTACTCAAGAGAAAAGTAGTAGAATTAAAAAATACCAAACAACTTGAAAACCAAATTTATGAAACTCTAGATAAAATTCATATTATTGATCTCTTGACAACCTTATTTCTGGAATAATATAATTCAGTTTTTAAATTTATGGTAATATTTAAAGAGATGTAAAAACAAAACAAAGTTTTCTTTCTTTTTTTCCATTTTTATTTATTTTTATTTTTTAAAAAGATACTCAGATTACATGAATGTTACCCAAAAAATATAGGGATTCCCATATGCTCCAGTCCCTACATCTCCCACAGCCTCCCACATAAACAACATCCTTCATTAGTGTGGAACATTCATTGCAATTGATAAACACACCCTGAGGCATTGCCACAGAGCATGGACCATAGTTCACCTTGTAGTCTACACTCTCTCCCACACAGTTCTGCATGTTATAGGACGATATAAAATGGCCTGTATCTGTCGTTTCAATGTCATTCCGGACAATTTCCAAGTCCTGAAAAAACCCCCATATTACAACTGTTTTTCCCTTTCCCTGCCCCCAGATCCTCCAGTGGCCACTGCTCCACATCAATGATGTAATTTCTTCCAATGCTAGAATCACAATATGTCTATAGCAGAATACCAGTAAGCCCACTCTAGTCAATAGTTCATTCCCCATTCCTGAGGACCCTGGGATAGTGATGGCCACTCCACCTCTAATTGAGAAAGGGCTTCCATCCCCTATAGATGATGGAAGGGACTCTCTTGCTTGCAGTTGTAGGTTCTCTCATTTCCTTGGTATGGTGGTTGGCAATCCTTACCTCCTTGTTAGTTGTCCTTGTTGAGTCCAATGAACTGGAGAGTAGGTGTTGTAACTCTGCTGAAGCTCCATGCCCTGCTGGCAAATGAACACCCAAAGATTCCACTATCTTGGACATACACCTACAAACTCCAGCACCAAGTATAGGTTTAAATAGAAGGGACAGATGAGCCATGTGCATGGAAGACATAATTGAGTCCACTTCTGTCACTCTTAGGAACACAAGCTCCAAAGTAGGGCCCACTGGCAAGGCACCAAATTCTGGAGCTATCTGCCCTGCCATAGGATCTGGGAGTCTCTAAAGCCCTCAGAAGCCCACTGTTTGGGATAGTATCCACGTTGGATGTCTATGAGATCTTGCTGAAATGTGTATAAGTGTTACCTCTGGGATGACCTCCTGACTCACTTTGAAGTCTCTTAGCCATATAAACTCATTTATCTTTACCTTTTCCCCTTTTTAGTCAATGTTTTTTTTTTTCCAGTTGAACAAAGCTTTCTTTGGAAGAACTATTTGCTAACCAGTGCTCAAAGACTGAAATATTTTGGTAAAACAAAAACTCTATCAGGATTTCTCTCACTGCTTGAAAGGAGTTATTTTAAATGTTCAAGATAATTTCATATATTACTGAGCTAGTTTTACTTAAAATAATGTTTGCAAAAAAAGTTAAAAACAACTGTATATATGAGCTGAATTCATTAAGTTTGAAAGGATTTCCCATGTATTCTATACCTTGCCCCCTGGAAAAATTAAAATTTGTCAAATCCGGTGAGATTTACTGCAAGAGTCCAAAGCAAAAACCGTTCAAGTGACCAAAGAGAAAAAGTCTAATAATAACTAATTTTATTGTATGTGATTCCTGGTACTCAAGTGATATCAGATTTTTATTGGCCTACCCTATACTTATCTTTCCTTAAAAATAAGGAATATATTCTTGCTCACACAGCACAGATCTCTATCATGTATTACAGTGCCTAGTATTTGTTGAATAAAAACATTCCAAGAGCAAAATGTATAAACCAGTAAAATGTAAACATAAAACTATCCCCATCATTTGAAAATGCTTTTCTATGAATAGATACACTGAGACCTCCACATAGTCATGGACAACGGCAACTGCCTACAACCACGTCATCCACATTTCTTCCAAGATCAGTGCAGAAAATCATGATGACCAAAGAAAATCAATAAAAACTCATGTGATTATAAAACAGAAAATTCCCAAATTACAAATTGCCAACAAATTTTTTTTTAAAAGATAAAAGTAAAACACCAAATCCCAGCAGGTGATCTACCAGTCCTGCTAAAGACTGTGCAGTAAGCAAGAGCATTCTAAAAAAAAAAAAAAAAAAAAAACAGTGTGGAAAGAGAACAGATTTAGCAACAAGCTTAAAATTGCTCTAAAAACACAGCCAGAAAGAAAAAGTCTACCAAAAGTGTGAAAGTATTGAAAATATGAAAACATTGTGAAAGCAATTTAAGGTGCAGATTTCAAAAGGTATAGCTTCTGGGTGAGAAAGAGCTAAAAAATATAGGGGAAATATGTCCTTTGGCAGTTGGATGAGGAGAAAATAACAAAAAGGGGGGGATTTAGGGTCCTGTAAGACAGCAGAGGACCAAAAAATAAGATATATACTCCTCTCCTTTCCCCAGACACACACATTCATCAAGGAATTTGGCCTTTTTTTGCACTGACAGAAGATGATAACTTTGAGCTAAGACTCCTGCAAAGCATCCCAAATCCACAAAAATGAAAAAAAAAGGAAAGTGAGTAAGTTTATGAAAAGTTATTAACAAAGAACAGGTAACGAGAATTACAAGATTTCAGCTAATGAAAATTCCCCCATGGAAGGAAAATAAATGATGCAGAAGTAAACTGTAAGATAAAGCTCCAAAATAAACTAAATATACTGATACAGCAATATGTATATAAATTTTTTTAATCAGAAATTTAAAAACTTAGAACAGGACCAAGAATCAGTTCAGAAATAAGGACTAAATTACAAGATGCCTGAGGGACAATAGAGTCAAATAAAAATTTAATAAGGGTCATGGACAACTGGCAGATAAAAGATAAAATCTGTAGTATACAGAGTACTATTTCTTGCAAGGCTATTAGGCAAGATAAAAAAAAGGCATCCAAATTGGAAAAGAGGAAGTAAAACTCACTAATCGCAGATGGTATGATCCTATATTTAGAAAATCCCAAAATATTTACAACAAAGCTATTAGAACTAATAAATGAGTTCAGCAAAGTGGCAGGATAGAAGATCAATGTGCAAAATTCAATAGCATTTCTATATGCTGGTAATGAACAAGCTGAGGAGGAAATCAAGAAGAAAATTCCACTTACAGTAGCAACAAAAAGACTCAAATGTCTAGAAATTAATTTAACCAGGAATGTCAAGGATCTGTATTCAGAAAACTACAAAACATGGCTAAAAGAAATCAAAGAAGAGCTAAACAAATGGAAGGACATTCTATGTTCTTGGATTGGAAGACTAAACATTGTTACAATGTCCATTCTACCCAAATTAATTTATAGATTCAATGCAATACAAATCAAAATTCTAACAACCTATTTTATAGAAATAGAAAAGTCAATTACCAAATTTATTTGGAAGGAAAAATGATCCAAAATAACCAAAAACATACTAAAAAGAAAAGCAAAGTTGGAAGACTCACACTTCTTGACCTTGAAGTGTAGTATAAGGTTACAATGGTCAAAACAGCAAGGTATTGGCATAAAGATAAACACATTGACCAACAGAATTGAATTGAGAGTTCAGAAATAGACTCTTATATTTATGGTCAAGTGATTTTTGACAAGCCTACCAAGTCCACTTTTCTGGGACAGAACAGTCTTTTTAACAAATGCTGCTGTGAGAACTGCATATCCATAAGCAAAAGAATGAAAGAGGACCCCTGTCTCACTCTCTATACAAAAATCAACTCAAAATGAATCAAAGACCTAAACATAAAAGCCAGCACCATAAAACCCCTAGAAGAGAGCATAGGGAAACCTTGTAGTAGGTGGGACTCTCTTAAACCTTACACCCAAAGCAGGAATAACAAAAGAAAAAATAGATAAGTGGGACTGCCTCAAAATTAAACCCTTCTGCACCTCAAAGGACTTTGTGAAGAGGGTAAAAAAAGTCACCTACTGAATGGGAGAAAATATTTGGAAATCACACATCTGACAAGGGCTTAATATTCATCATATATGAACGTATACTAGAATTCAACAATAAAAAGACAAATGACCTGATTAAAAAATAGACTAAAGACCTGATTAGACATTTTTCTAAAGAAGAAGTACAGAAGGAAACAAAACAAAACAAAACAAAACAAAAACACATGAAAAAATGTTCAACATCACTGGCTATTAGGGAAATGTAAATCAAAGCTACAAATCATACCTTATAGAATGACCACTATCAAGAAAACAGAAAACTACAAGTGTTGGAGAGGATGTGGAGAGATAAAAATGCTTATTCATTGTTGGTGGGAATGTAGAATGGTAGAGTCACTGTGGTGGACTGTGTAGCTTTTCCTAAGGAAGTTAGATTTAGATCTTCTATGTGACCTAGCAATATCACTACTAGGCAAATACCCAAAAGAACTGAGAGCAGTGACATGACCAGATATCTGTACACTGATGTTCATAACGACATTACTCACAATTGCCAAAAGATAGAAACAACCCAGGTGTCCATCAATTGATGAATGGATCAACAAACTGTGGTATATATACATAATTGAATATTATTAAACTGTAAGAAGAAATGAAGTTGTGAAGCATATGACAATGTGCATGAACGTGGAGGATATGTCGAATGAGGCAAGCCAGGCTCAAAAGGACACATATTGTATGATTTCACTATTATTAACCAAACATAATGAGCAAACTCATGGAGTTAATAGTTAGAATGTAAGTCACCAGAGAAAAGAATGTGGATAGAGAATGGAAAGTTGAGGTTTAATCTGAGCATAATTGGTAAAAAGTTGTTTGTAAATGTTTGGAAATGAATAGAAATGATAAAAGCACATCATAGGATTTGTAATTAGTATGCTAACATATGGGTATGATAGTGGTTTGGTTTTTGTTGCTTTCCTTTTTTGAGTAATGAAAAAGCTCTAATATTGATTGAAGGGATGAATGCACAATTTGCTGGTTATACCAAATGCCACTGATTGTACACTTTAGATAAATTATATGGTTTATGAACAACAACAAAAAATAATAGGGTGGACTGGGGGGAAAATGCACCAAATGTTAGATATAGACTATAGTTAGTAGTAATATTTTGATGATGCTCTTTCATAATTTCTTACAAATGTTTCACAACAATGCAAAGTATTTGTGGTGGGGCGATGTATGGGAGCCCTGTATGATGTTATGCATGTTTATTTTGTAAATTCACAACTTTTACTATACACTTATTTTTTATGTATGTTCATGTATAGATGATATATTTCAATAAATTGTTTTTAAAATAAAAATGAGGGTAAAAGTTACAAAAACATAATTAACAATTCACAAAGCACAAAAACACTAGCAATTCATAACAAGAATATAAAAATGGCCCTTAAATACACAAAGGAAAGTTTAGGTCAACTGTATGTATAATTAGAGAAAAGTAAATTAACATTATCCCGAGGTACCATTACTTAAATATCAGATTGGCACAAATTAACAAGGATGAAAACACCTACTATTGGCAAGGCTGTGAGGCACTCTCATATATTGCTGGTGGGAATGCAAATTGGTACAGCACCTTAAAGGGTAATTTGGAATATCTCACAAACTATACACACATTTGGATGTTGGTCTAGCATTCACAGTCTTTGTAATTCACTCTAAAGGTATATCACTAACAATATGAAAAGTTTATTTGAAAAAGATTAGGGAAAAAAACTAAATTCCCATAAATGTAGAATGATGGAATAAATTATGGTATGCACACAAGTTGTATTAAAGCTGTAAACATGAATAAGGAATATCTTTAAAATGCATTGATGTGAAGTGATTTCCAAGATTTAGTGCTAAGTGAAAAAGCAAAGAACCAAAGATTATGTATAGTAGGCTACCTTTCCTGCAAGGTTAAAAAGAAAATAAGAAGGGAAAAAAATGCTCATTTGTGCAAAAAGTAACAGAGAAGTAAAGTCCAGAAACTAATGATTTGGTTATCTATGGCTGGGGTGGGGGGATGGTTAGAAGAAATGGGAGGAATGGGTAGAAGAGAGAGAGGGGTGATACTTCTCTGGCTATCATTTTGAACAGTTTTGACTTAAAAAACTATTATAACATCCCATATGGTCCAACAATTAAGTAAATAAAATAAATAAAAACACTAAACCAAATCCTAATAAAAAGTCAATAAAGATGAAAAGAAAAAGCAAAAGGAGACAAAAGGACTTTGACATGAATAATATTATCACACACACTAAGTAGGTTAAGAACACAGAATTTTTACAATTGATTCTAAGACTAAAGACAAAAAGAGTTATAAAAAAAAATGTTACACTTCAGTTAGAAGGTCTTTTTTTTTAAAACTGTGGTGTGTTTGAGCAATTCTGAAACTAGTTGAGCCAATATGCAATAAATTGTGAATAAGAAGAACCAGCATTCCCATTGTGGGAGAAGAGAATTGCAAATATGGAAAGGGTGAAGATTAATGTGAGTACTATGAAGCTACATTGGGAATGGACTATCAGAATGAACCTACTGTTTGTAAACTGTGGATAGATATAGGTATAGATATAGATATATAGACATGGTAGTATGTACACACATGTATGTAGATATATGTGTGCATATATTTCTGAGCTCTAAGAGATCCTGAAGGCAACAAAACCTCAGTATCAGTGAGTAAGCCTCATGTCCACATCTTTATTGTACAATATCATTTTCTAATAAAAAGTTCCTACATTCTTTGTAGATATGGCTGACTCCAGGACTAAAACTTGGAATCTACAAATGTGTTGGAAAATGATGGGGGTATGTCAAGTGGGCACAAAAGCCAGTTAGAAGTTCCTGCCACTGGCTATTTCTAAAATAATTTGACCAACAAATAATGTAATGATAGTAACCCGTAGAGTGTGATAAGGTCAAAGATTCCATTTTGATATGAGCAAATGAATGACTAAATGGGGAAGAAGGAAGAGCTCTTAGAATATAATTCCAACTAATAAATGTAGAAAGAATTAAGGAATTAGCAAAATTGCCATTTCCCTGCTACTACAATAGTAATTGACTCAGAAAAGCAGCATCAACATCAATGGATGCTAAAATTAGTGTGCAAAAAAAGTATAATGAGAAACAGAATATTTACAGTCTGATAACATCTCTTCACAAGATGCTTCTTAATTTCAAAGGGAAAAATAGTAACTTTACAGTGGAGAAAACTGGAAGACACAACCTTAGCCAGGGATTCAAAATTTACATCATCAATAATGGGACAAATCTACCTCAAGTGCCTCAAGATTTGAAATGCTGAGAAGGACATAACATCACATTTGCAGTATTCCTGCAAAGAAAAGAAAAAAGTATAACCTGAATCTGATTATTAGGAAACATAAGGCAAACTCTCAAATTGAGGACATTTACAAGATAATTAACTGAACACTTCAATAACGTATGTAAAGTCTGACAGAAGCAACAATCTAAAGGTGGCATGTTATCCAGAGTAGGAGCTTGGCACAATTGGAAAATCTGACTAAAATCTTTATTTTAAAATAAAATTGTTGTATCAATGTTAATTTCCTGCTTTTAATTATTGTGTTAATAATTGTAAGCAAATGGCCTGTTTTTAGAAAATTACACTGAAGTATTCAGAGGTAAAGGGATATCATGTCTGTAACTAACTTTCAAAAGTATAAACACACACATACATTGCTAGATAGCTAGATAGCTAAAAGATGAAAAGATTGTATAAAAGAAGGAAGGAAGGAAGGGAAGGAAGGGAGGGAAAGAGATACAGACATACTGTGCTGATTTGAAACTATATTATCTCAGAAAAGCTACTTCAGTTAAGGTATGACTCACCTCATTCAAGATGGGTCTTAATTCTCTTACTAGAGTCCTTTATAAAGAGAATAATTACAGTGAGAGAGAAAACACTCTTTTTAATAAAATTAATTCTTTTTAATTTTTAAAAAAGGTTTATATTACATAAAGGTTACATTAAAAAATATAAGGGATTCCCATATGCCCCATTCCCTCCCCCTCCCACACTAACAACATACTTCATGGTGTGGTACAGTTCTTAACAATTGATGAACCCATACAGAAGCATTGTTAGTAACCATGGACTACAGTTTACATTATATCTTACACTCTGTACCACACAATTTTATAAATTATGACAAAATATATAATGGTTTGTGTCTATCACTGCAATGTCCTGCAGGACAAATCCAATGTCCTGAAAATGCCCCTATATTATACCTATTCTTCCCACTCCCATCCCTCAGAACCTCTGGTGGCCACTGCCTTTACATACACCAATGATAAGAGTTCTTCCATTGCTAGAATAATAATAAGTCTGTAATAGAATAATAATAAGTCTACTTTCGTCCATGGTTCATTCCCCAATCTTGAAGATTTGGGGATGGTGATGCTCACTCTGCTTCTAATTGAGAGGGAGCTTAGGCCCCATGGGGCAGATGGATGGAGCTGTCTTGCTTGCAGTTACAGACACTCTATGTTCCTTAGGATGGGTGTTGCCCATCATCATCTCCTTGTTAGTTGTCCTGGGTGAATTCAACGAACTGGAGAGTAGGTTTTGCAACTCTGCTGAAATTCAGGGCTCAACTTGCACATGGGCAGAACAAATATTTAAGTCTCTGGGACATATATTTATCAAGTATAGTGCTAATTATAGCTTCAAATAAAAGGGGCAGAAGAGCTATGTATAGAGAACTTATAAATGAGTCTAACTCTGTTACTCTGGGGTGCATAAATTTCAAAGTAAGGCCCACTGACTGGGTGCCAAATTCCTGAGCTGTCTGACCTGCTTATAGCTTCTGGGTATCTCTAGAGCCCTCAGGAGCCCTGTTATTTGAGGCATTATTTACTGTGGCAGTCATTGAAATCCTGCTGAGACGTGCATAAGCGTAACCACTGGAATGACCACCTGATTCACTTTGAAATCTCTTAGCCATAAAAACTCATTTGTATTTACCATTTCTCCCTTCTGGTAAGGTCTTTCTCCAGATGCATTGCTAGTTGGTGCTTGGTAATAATCCTTTGGTGCCAGGGAGGCTCATCCCTGGGAGTCTTGTCCCACACCGGGGGAATGGCAGTGCATTTATATCCTGAGTTTGGCTTAGAGAGAGGTCACATTTGAGCAACAAGGAGGCTTTCAGGAGGTTATGTTTAGGCAGTATATATTGCGAGGCTAAGTTTCAGTTTAACAAGAAAAGGTTCATAAGTACAATCACCAATATCAAGGGCCTGGCATAATGGTCTATCTTTCTTCACTAGACATTGCCCTTGCACTTGGGGGATTCTTACTATCCTATTAGAGAATGTAGCAGAACTCCCCAGGATGAGATTTCAATATTCTTTTGGTAATTGTGTGGATTTCCACCCACTGAGACAATATCCCATGAACACTTGAACATATTCATATGCCTTAGAGGCATGCTCAGATGAACTCTTTCTTATGCATCCCCAAATCACTGACACCCACACCAGTGTTCCTTCCCTTCCACTGCTGTGTCTCTTAAGCAAGAAGCTGAAAGCAATGAAACCAGGAGGAGAAGGGAGAAACCAGCAGACACTGCCATGTGTTGGCAGCCAGTCTTTGGGAGGAAAACATTGCCATGATAATGCCTTGATTTAGACATTTTTCTAAGCCTAATAAATTCTCATTGTTAAGCCAATCCATTTCATGATATCTGCTTTGAGCAGCCTAGAAAACTAAAACACCTACATAGAGATGATGGATAGATAGATAGATAGATAGATAGATAGATAGATAGATAGATAGATAGATAGATA
>JAKSZT010054515.1:6064801-6092546 GCA_026826555.1 Tolypeutes matacus
ATAGATAGATAGATAGATAGATAGATAGATAGATAGATAGATAGATATAAAGACAAAGGGACACAGAGAGAGGGAGATTAGATGGATAAAAACACAGTGAGAGAGTGAAAGAGAATGACAAAGCATGGGTGATAAAATGTTAACATTATTCGAGGAATGTAGGTGAAAGGTATATGAGAATTCCTTGTACTAGTTTTTCTTAAGAAAGTTGTAGGATAATTCCTTGTACTATTTTTGGACTACTTTTTACACTCCTAGTCTGAAATTACTTCAAAATCAAAATATTAAAAAGTATATACTTCAACTCTTGCTCAGTTCAGCATTAACGGGAAGCATAAAAATTCTGATAATCAAAGGCTATAACATGCTAGTTGTAAATCACAGGAAACATGTCTCTTCTTTGTTTCTCTCTGTTCCTTTCTTCTCATGATCGGAAGTTTTATGGTCCCATTTCAAAGATCAGGCTATTGTTTTTTTTTTTTAAAGATTAGTCAAGCTCTTCTCAAGAACTAATCTCAGAGCTAATCTGAAACCTGTCATAACTACTGCACACTGGCCTGGAATCAGGGAAAGTAATATTGAATTGACAAAGAAAGAAAGTGCTTTAACTAACTTCTTTCTTTTGGAGATCAAGCTTGGTAAGTTGGGCCACAGGACGCAGGAGAGAGAAAGTGGCAGAGAGGATATGGTTTCAAGTCTGGTGAGAAGTGGTAATATCTCTACAGATGATGGACCTCTCCGGCAAACAATGGCTGCATTTGCTGTGCTACTGTGTGCCTGCTTACAGTGCTGATAATTGAGGATGATTATGATTAATGACTCTAGTAATGCACACTTTCAAACCAGCAGGACAGTGTAATTTGTATCAAACCTATTCAGTATCTCTTCAGGCACTTTGCCTGGTCTAATCTTAGCCTGCAGAGGGATCCTCTGGAAGCTTCACAGCTGGCTCAAATTAAAGATTTCATGGTCTTCCCAGCCCCCAACTTCTCCAGGCTATTCAGAAGTAAATAAAACTGTTTGAGTCTTCATATCAACTGAATTTCTCAGGACCTGTCATAGTTCAACGTGACAGAACCAAGCTCTTTAGTTCTATAAACCGTAGGTTTTTCTTTGTAGAGAGGAAGCAAAATGTCTGCCCGTGAAATTCACTGATGGGGTGTCAGTCAACAACAGCTAAGCTTCTTGGTAAAAGGAAACTGTTTTACATTTCAATATACCATGAAACATAATATTCTTTGAGGTTTTCCAATACATAAAAATAATCAGTTAATAAAAAAAAAATGTCCAGTCTCCATTTTTCCAGCAAAATTATATATGGAATCAATTCAGGATGGATCGTTTTGAAAGCTAGACTATTTATTCCTTTAAACCCAGAGTCAGGTAAAGCTTTAAAACAAGAACTTGTTTTGCAAACTATGGAAATAGGAAGCATAAACATTCCAGGTATATTTTTTGCAGGGCTTACCACCATTTTAGAGAGGGGTGAGGGGAAGTTTCTGTGTACTTGTACTTGCAATTTTCAGAGTGTTCACAAATACTGAGGCACGCCAGAGTTCTGTACACAAATAAGATGGAAAAATATGTGACAGGCCTAAGGCTCAACATAATTACAATTATGAAAAAAAAAAAAAAAAAAAAAAAAAAGCAATGCTATTGTGTTCCAGTCCTCAGTTTTAAAGTAGAGTTTTTCTTTCTATGCAAGCAAATGCAAATCACTGCATTTCATCAGTTGGAGAAGCAACATTTAAAATCCAAACATGGATTTATGTCAATGATAACAATAGGATGAGGTTAGAAAATGAGTTTGAAGGGTATACATCTGGTGATCTCAGTGTTACATAAATGGCACAAATGATGGTTGATATGTGAAAGAAACAATGTTTGGATGGCAAAGTAGTTATAAGCCTGATAAAAATGTGAATAACTCAGCTGATTATGCTACCATGAGATTTTTCATATACAAGTCTCTTAAAATTTATTTTATTTTTCAAATTCCAAAATTGAACAAACTGATTTGCCCTCAAATATTTACTCGTACATTATCAAGTTTAAAGTTTATGACATATATTCCATATCACATTGACGATTGTGTCATATTTGTAACAAATGATTTTGCATGTAAGAGTGCAGTTTGATTGTAAATGGCATGAGCTAAAGTAATGATAAATGAACCACATATATTTTAGCATGGAAACACACAGTCATTTCTTGTTTAAAGAGTCATAATAATTTTAAAAAGTGAATTGATATAAAGACTCACTGGTAAGTTTCAGGAATTAGCAACTCTACCAACTGACAGAAAAAATGTCTTACGGAATCAAATAAGACACTTATATAGAAGCTTTCAGTTTTCTTCCTGTATCACAGTCTTAAGAAAATTAGTTATTAAAAGAAGTTAAAGAAGAGTTTGCATAATGAAATATAAAATACATAATTATTGGACTGGGAGAAATATGTGATCTATGAGACATAATTCTTTTAAACTTTTAAAAACATTCAGAGAAAATATAGTGCAATTCCCTCCAGAATGTATTCTAACAACTTCTTAAACTCTCTGCAGCATTTGATGACCATTCCATGTTGAGTTAGCTTTATGGATTCTGGTGATCAATACTGCAGAACAGCTCAATCCCAGTCTGGATGCTAAAGACTATATATCCCAGACTCCTTTGCAGCTATGGTTCTACATTTGACCATATTTCCTAGGAGATGCACCTAACAGGAATTGGAAGGGGAAGTGACATCATGAAGCCTTTCTGGCAAACATGGTTGTAGAAGTGTTTCATGTTTCTTTCTACTGGTTACTGTGGTGGTTAGGCTAATATGTCAACTCAGCCAGGTAATGATGCCTAGTTGTTTGGTCAAGTAACCACTGGGCTAATTTTAATACAAGGGCATTTCATGGAATTTAATCATCAGTGAGTTGAAGTTACAGATGGCTAATTACAACTACAATCAACTAAGGAGATTGCTATCAGCAATGAGTGATGTCGCATCCAATCAGTTGAAGGCCTCAAAAGGAGAAGTGATTTTAGCCTTCAGAGAATGAATTCCCATCTCTACTTTGGACAGGCAGTGTTTCCTGGGGAACTCATCAAGGAACTTCATTGGAACCCCTTGCTTGCAGCCTGTCCTATGGAATTAGGATTTGTGCATCCCCATGGTCATGAGAGACAATTTTATACAATTCATGTTTTCTACAGATATCTCCTGTTGGTTCTGTTTCCCTAGAGAACCCTGACTAATTCAGTTACTATGGCATGGATTTTGGTTTTGTGGTTGGCAACTTGCAAGTGGGAGCAGTGGAATTTCTGCTGAAACAACACAGATATATACTCAGGCATTTCTCTGGCTTCCTTGCTTCTGGGTGTATAATTTATAAGCTAAAATGTCTTAAAATACATCAGTTTTTGTTTTGTTTTTTTTTTGCTAAAGTGGACTTTGTAGACTGAATCTAAGAAAACTGATTAATAAAATGGGAAATGAACAAAGCAGTTTACTTCCGAATGCCTGAATTCTCTTATTTATCTGGGTGCTATATTTCATAGTTAAGCAACATCAACATCACCATCCTTCGCATTGGTAGAAGAGAGTGGACCCTCTCTGTTTTCATAATTTTTTTCTTTCTTATTCTCATGTGTCTTACCTATGACTGCCTGGCTTTTGATTCAGCTGATAGTTCAAATGTCTCCATGATACTAACAATTGGAGTGGAACATTTTGCAACTATATGGCTGAGACACAGTAGCAGCTCAGTTCCATCACATTAACTGCTTGAGAAACTTTCACATCAAAAGCATGTATGCTTTTGTCTTACTTAGTTGGAAGTTGGGTTTCTGTACCCCAATACCTCTGCCTCAGCAAAGTTAATGTGAACTCCTCAGATCAGTACAGACATTCATTATCCTCCAGCAAAGGAGAATAGAGAATCTGTGTCCCTGTTCTAGGTCTCCCTGAATCATACTCTGTCCATCCTCCCATCACAATAATTCTTAAAACTTTTCTTTTACAGATTATTCCCAAATAGCAGCATCTTTCCTTAAAGATATTTTCAGACTTCACATATTTACAGTTCTTTCCTATGAAATCTTTACATGTTAAAATTTCTAAAGTTGTGAATAACCCATAAAATACTAACAAATGCTAGAAAAATATTATAATGCATCATCCAAAATATTCTGTGCAGATGATCCAATGTTCAAAATCAGTTGGCATGTATCTGTACTATTGTTATACTGTTTTGTTGAAGAAGAGGCAAAGCCATTACTAGCTTGACTTTTATTATTGGTCTTATGAGCAGTCATCATGAGATTCCAGATATATAGCCACAATCTACATATACCTGGCTCTTTTAAAATATTCTTGATTTATCATTAGGAATAACAGATGCTTGAACATTTCTACAACCTTCAGGGTCAAAATTAAGTGCAATAGATCAGAAGAGAGGGGGCCACTCCTTGGTCTTCTCATGATAAATGGCATCCTGGGCCCTTGGAATAAATGAATTGAAATGTTAACTACATCAATAATATCATAACAGTGGACTTTAATGATGAATGGGACTGAAGAGGCCAATCCACATCTATCAGGCTTTTAAGTGATACAGATGCAAGATGAAAGGCCAGGCTAGCTAGATGAAATAAATCCAAATATTTGGAACTGGGACTATTTTCTCCCCCATTCTACAACATGCTATGTTTTATATTATGCAGTGGTGACACACAATGATAGTAAATAGAATACCAGAGACTTATAACACTTAATTCTGAAATTTCCAATCTGTTATTAAGAAGACACATAATCACTGTATATTTTTTTTCTTTCCCAGATGTTTTTCTCTAGAATAGAATAAAAAACAATTCCAAGTAGCCAATAATTCCTTGGATATTTGATTGCTATTACTTCTTTAGATAGCAGTCTATTGCAATAAACTCATTAAATATAGAATGAGGCTAAACAGCAACAACATGTTTCTCTCAGCAAATTATTATTTTTCCCTAATGCCATCTGGTAAACTTCCACTGCTTGACACTTCATACAGGGCGTTGCGCAAAAAAATTACTCAGAATACTGTTTGAATGGCTAAATGAGAATTAAAAGCTTTTCTTTTTTTAAAAAAGAAAAGTTCCTTTGTGGAAAAGAGTGGGCTTGTTCTCAGATTTAATGTAACCATGTCTTGTGAATACATTAGAAATATATGCCTTTTTTCAGGTGTGCATTCACCAAATGCACTTCAAGTTTTTTTATGTTTTATTTTTATATACAGATTTTTAACAATTGGTTTTCTTCTTTGACATAATCAGACTCTGTAACATATTTTTTACTGCAAAGATAGTGTTGGTGGCAGTTACTTTTTCAGTAGTAGGGTAATTTTTTCAAGTTTGGGACCTAAGGTGATATTGGAACATCTAAGTTAGGAAATAGATTTTAAGTTCTACACATGGAATTGGTAGAAAAGCTAAGTATTTTCTTTTTACTTGTTTTCAAGGAAAAAGGCTGTATATAGAATCTTTAAACCATTTTGGACATACATTTTATGGGTAAAGTTAAGCGAATCAGAAACATGGATTATATATGCAAACAAGGCTGATAACTTCATATCTGAAATAGCTGGTGAAACTTTTTTTTCAATTTCAACACTGATGTAAGTAAAGACACAGAAACTCTGGAATGCTAGAATAATTACTAACGGCACATTAGTAATCTGAGCTCACCATGAATTAGACTCATTTCACCAAGCTCTCAAAGTAGACATGGCTCTCTATCAAATTCATAGTAATATGAATATCCCTTCATTTTTCTCTTCAATGATCTTAGAAATTATATCACTGTAATTTCCTTTTAGTTCCAATACCCACTTCCTCATGTCTTTTTCAACTTCTCAGCTCTTGCACTCATACACACAAATATATGCACATTTCTTTGATTTAATTCATATTCACAAGAGGGGAGAGATCCCAACTCATGAATGACTTGAAGATTTTTAATCTTTTGTACCAGTTGACTTCTACTCCACAGAAGGCATCTCCCTTCCCCCAGCCTTTTTAAGATCATGTTTATGTGTATATGTGTGTATATTAGCTTTCTAGTGAAATGTAGTTCTTTCTCAAAAATGTACTTCTAAAGGAGAAGACAGAAATTTTTAGAGCTCAATAAATGTAAAATAATAATAACATATGTAAATAACAAGATGTTACAGAACTAATTATTAGTCTTCCAAAGAGAGAGAACTCTAGGCAGAGGTAAAAACTCAGGGAACCAAGATGTAGAGCTGAAAATAGTTGCTGGTTACAACTATCCAAAGGACAGTTTCTCTGTAAAATAAGATGGATGTCACAATCATTGCTCTTTGTTTCACTAATGTACATCACTGTCTGAAATGACACACTGTGCTGGAAAGGACTCGTAGAGGTTATCTAGCAAATCCTAGTGCTTTCATTCTGTACTACATCCATAGATGATGTGCCCCTTAAAGCAAATACTTGGGGAAATAGCATCTTTTATGTTTCAGGACAGTGAATCCTTAATGCCAACTGAGCCTTGGAGAGTGCATTCTAATGTCTGAGTAAAATCTTCCCATTGTAGAAAATAACAGTTCCTTCCCTCAAAATATCCCATATGGAAACCGATAACAGTTGATCTTTTATTAATCATGTTACATTTTCCGACTACTGTGTCAAGTGTTTTTACAAGGCCACTAAAGCTTCAGATCAAAATGAATATGTAGCTGCCAAGCACATTCCTGGGCAATTGCCAGAGGGGCAACTGTGTAACCCCAGCCAGACATTTTGTGATGATCTGTGACATCATCTAAACCATGCATCTTCACTTTCTTTGTGCTTTGCTCATTTGCTAGTCATGCCTGCCATTTATTGCATTTTTCTCCCTCACTCATCTGTATTTAGCCCTCACTCATTTAGACTCTTGAGCAGGTCTTCCAGGCTCTAGTAAAAACATTTTTTTCCTGATCCTCATGAAATGAACTCCACCCCTGACTATGAGCTCATTTTTTTGACATGTAATTCCATTATCCAGGAATCAAGATCCTGCTTATTGACACCATCTTTGCACAGTCCATTGTTCACATCTTAAATTTTTCTCTCAAGTCCTAGCTCTTGAGAAGATGTGATGACAACGAGATCTGTGCTCCCAATCTTTCCTCTTTTGACCCAAAAATGTGTTGTTCTTAAAGTGCTATTCCTGTAATATGGGTCCATAGGAGGACTATGTAGATAACAGGGAACAGTGCCTTGTCTTTCAGTGATCTATGTTCATTTATTTCAGTAGCTCTCAGTGTGACAGCACAAAAGAACATCAATAGTTTTTTGTTTTTTTGTATGTGCTAAGGTCCAGATTGATTTTTTAACTTCTTTGTTCCCTGGAATTCTTTTTTGAAGTTGTTGCTGGAGAATAATGCTCTGGTTCTTCTAGGGTCTAGAGCCCAGTCTTTTAAAGTATAGATTGGCCTAAGCTACTAAGCCAATATCTTTCAGATTGTTTCCTGCTTTCTTCTTTTTCATCCACATATAAGCATATGTCCTACAAAACTTTGTGAGGGGAGCAGATGTAGCCCAGTGGTTGAGCTCTTGCTTCCCATGTACTAGGTCCCGGGTTCGATCCCTGGTACCTCCTAAAAACCCAAAACAAACAAATGAAAAAGCCCGCTGTCATTGGAGACTGGATGTACTTCAGTGGTTGAGTGCCTGCTTCCTACGTACGAGGTCCTGGGTTCAATCCCCGGTACCTACAAAAACAAAAAACAAAAAACTTTGTAATATAAAGAATAGTAGATTGAACTAGAATCCAGGTGCCCTGATTTCAAGCTCTAACACTGGAAATAACTTTGTAGTATTGGATGAGGGTTAGCTATCCTCAGGGCTCATCTGCAAAATTTATGTAATGGAGTGATAATTGTTTAGTATCACAGTATCAATTGATTTTAAATAAGAATTTATCATTTTTCTTTCATGTAAATAAGATATGAATTGGTATTTTGGAAAATATTCACTCAGATTTACAAACCAAATACCATGTCTTTGGTTTGCTTTCTCTTTAAAAAAAAAAAAGACATTTCACTATGATGTTAAACTAAATTGTGTGCTCCTCATAAACAATCTAGAAGTTATAATAAAATTATCCATTTAAAACCTTCAAGAGGTACCATGTGGGTGATATTTAAAGATTGTTGCTCTGAAGCAATAATGTAGAATGAGATACTGAGCTATCAACAGCCTGCACTGGTGACAAACATAATTGTATATAAATGTTTTATATGATGCACAGACATGCGTATTTGATGAGTACCTGCCATTAAACCAAATTTATTTATCAGTGCTGCTCTGTGCAAAGATTTCATGTAAATTAAGTCTCTCCCTTGAATGAGCTTTCCATTGTAAATACTTTTTATTTATAAAAAATCTTATTAATATAACAGACTCCGGGTTTTATCTTTTTCCTTATTAAGACGATTTATCATTTTCTCATTCTCACAATATGTTAAATAATAAATTATTATATGAAGGATTTGAAAAGGTGGCAGACTTCTTTGGGACATTTTGTTTTATGCAGCATAGCCTTGCTTTCTTGAAGGTTTGTACAACACAATTGCAATAACCTTAAATGCTATTGTCCTGTGTATAGCAAGGAGCTTTGTAAAAATGACAGCTTCCCATCAACTTGAGATGGGCATTTCAGACCAAAGAAAGACTAGGGCAAGTCCAGCTTGGTGAGTAATGAGTATTTATTTAGGGGGCTTACATGGGGTCCTCATCCTCTGTGGTGGGAAGAGAGACAGTGTTTTCCAAGCTCAGTAGTCCACTGTCTCCCCAAAATGCGATGGGTCTTTTATCACACATATCCACCTGTGGATGGGGAAGGCACTTGAAGGGCAGCAGGACTTCTAAAGAACACAGTGTAACAAGATTTACTAATCAGTCACTAGTTCACAACCAGTTCCTGATGTCTGCCTTGTTAACTACTCAGTAATGTTGCTGCAATTTAGGGAGGAAAAGAGGGCTGGAAGGGTTGGAGGATAAAATGCAAAGTCATGAATGCCACAACTACACATTTACCTAGGATAGAATTAACTTTGCTTTATTTCATCAAATAACTATTGAACATGTGGTATAGGAGTCCCAGATAAACAGGATAAATTAACACCCACCCACCCACACACACACAACAAAATCAAGATTTGGAACCAAAATTTCCTTCAAATAGAATTAAAAGGGTTTCTAAGCCCTATACATTAACTACTTGGACATTTTTATGAAATATAAGAAAAGCAAAGATCAAAGATCCTAAATCATCTACTTATGAACAATAATCAGATCATAGCAACATAGATGAAATGGAGAAATGCTTTCAATGAAAAGCTTTGAAGAAATGCTGAAGAAATGATTTCCAATGTAGATGTATGTACAAAGGCAAATTATCACCAAAATGTAAGCCATTAATAAAAGTATGTTAAAGCCTGAAAACATTCAGAAAAAAATTCTTTCTTAAGAAGTTAACTAAGGATATACTCTAACAAATTAAATGAATAAATCAAGAAACAGGCAACATGAGAGTCAGGAAAGAGTAATATAAGGGAAGAGGGTAGGGAAATTCCAAAATTACAACTTTGAAGTCAACCTAAAGTCCAGTTTACATTAGGTCACAGTCAAGGTGTCTCAAGAAAAAAGAAATTTTATGGAATAGAGACAATTAAGAATGGAAAAAAATATAAATTTATGAAAAGACACATAATTCATGATAAAAATAAGAAAGGAAATTAGAAAGCCCAATTAAAACAAACACATAAGATTTTTAAAAAATCAAGGGAAAATGGATTATTTGTATCACGACAGTGAATGAATTTCAATAAAAAAAGAAGGAATAGATTCTAAGTAATAACTAGAAGAAACTAGAAGGCATTAGGATTATGGCAAAGAAGGTATGTTTTCCATTTACCTCAAGCAAAAAATTATGCAATTACAATATCAATGAAAAATAAAAACCTACAAAACCTGTATGAGCCAAGAACCAAATCAAAAGCATCTTAAACCTTGGCATGATTTTGACTAACTAGTAAAAGATAAGAAAAGAGAATTCTTTGAATTCTATGTTAGAAATATCCTTTTCATATAGGAACCACAGAGAAGAAAATGAAATCAGCACACCACTTGGCCCTACAATGAACTCTGATTTACAATTTTTATGCTTTTATTCCATACCTATAGACACATTCTGAAAGACTTTAAGAGAAGAATGTACAAGTAACGGTACTAGGAGTGAAGAAAGGAGAAGCAGGGTGTCAAGACATAGGTAGAACATAGTTATTTGAATTTACAGATAGGGCCAGTGGAGGAGGAAATTGAGAATTGTGGGGTAAGTATTTTCAAAGGAGGGGATTGGAAATATGGACAGTGAGTTAAATGAACTAAAGTCTCATCACTTAAGCCATGATATTAATGGATAACGTGCAAAGTCAATAAATCAGAAAAAGCTGAATTTTTAAAAAACTGTTTACAATTCTGGGGATAGTCATCAAAATAAATACATTTAGAAATGATTTATAAACTTTGCTTCTGGGTAGAGAAATTGGGTGTGAGGGGTGGTAAGACAGTGTTAATTTTATTACATATTCTTTGGTAGCATCTGATTTTTCAAACTTTGATGAATTACTCTGATAAAATAAAATGAATTAAAAGAAGCAATGGTGGGATGAAACACGCTATACCATTGGTATCTATACAAGCACATAGGCATGGAGCACATGGACAGAATAATTGTTCCAATTGTTCTCCACCCAATATCTGTTTTTATATATAGTTTAAAATGTGAGATCTGGTTTTGAGAAGTGTTTAGATTGGAAGAAGCTAATGTACTTGCTCATATGCATTACATCTCTTGTCTAAATATATATTGGCGTGTTTATCAATGAAAGCTAAGAAAGCTTAATATTCATTTAACTCTTGTGGGAATGTCTCTGTCTATCTTAATATTGATGAACTGTTATTGGCTATCAGTTGACACCTCTATGATTTTTATTTATTGTTGGCATTAATTTCCTTTCTAGTAATAATCTTCCTCTATTGATTTTTCTCAATAGCTTTACACAGATAAGATGCAGTTATTTTCTCAGATAAAATTAAGGAATTATTCAGATCCTAATGCAAAGTTGTCATCCTGCATGACATTTCAAACGTGCTGTTTCATAATCTGCCCAAATGATCCTTAAATAATGCTCTATTATTTTCTTGGCTCTGATGCACTAATTCACTGATGTTGAGTAATTAAAGAACTACTATAGGAGACCTCTAAATAGAAGGAACCAGACATCTAGAGTTTGGAGATAACCACTTAATACAGGAATACTTAGTTCACATCCTGACAGCCCACCTTTTAAACATTTTGTCTACATATGTAATATCTAACCTATATTGATAGCATAAGCATGAAATTTTTTTAGGAATCATTTATTTCGTAATTGGTTAAGTAGAGAATCATAGATATGAGTTTTATTGTGTGCATTTTGCTAAGTTAAAGATTAAAAATGAAGGAGAGGTTGCTATAGAATAATGTGACACAATTGTTTCCTCTAGGACTCGGTCAGGTAGGGTGTCTATGTCTTTCCCTAAATGATAATTAATTATACTATATAATTCTATGTTATTTGAATTTGGGGCACTTGTTTTCAAGATTCATTATAAACTGGAAAAATCCTCCAAAAGAGATCTAATTTGAAATAGAAGTTATTTTTAGACTCTAGTGCATGAGAATAAATATGTTCAAAGATAGTTGGCAGATTTGGCACCCTCGCTGGCAAAATGTGTTTTTATTTCTATATAATTACAAAAAATATGTAATTTATCCTTTCAAGCAGAGACTATAGCTGGAGATTGGAGTGTAGCCAAAGTGCTGAACATCTTGCAGAAGGGAGTTAAGGGTAATCCAAAAATTATACACTGGCAAGTCTCACCTCTGCACCTGGAAAACTAGTTTAAAAGATCTTGGAAAGTGGAACACAAATCATCTGGGTGAACAAAATTTATTAGGAATAAATCAGCCTGGGTTTTGTAAATGTAAATCATTCCCTCTCTGTCTTGAAAGGATACTTTATGATGCTTAACAAAGAGTAAATAAAGGAGAGTTGCCAGATGTACTCAATTTAGCTTTTCAATGCCTCTTAAAAGAGATATTTTTATCCTGAGTATCACCTGACAGTGGGAATTTGTGCCTCCATTTAGAGAACACACAAGAAGCTTTTTTGCCATCTGGCCGGTCTAGGGTCCAGCTTTACCAGAGAACACAGAGTTATCTGCTGCCCCTGGACAAATCAATTTCTTGTTGTAGGTCTATTCCCAAGAACCTATAAATTCTTGGCAACAGAGGGAGGAGAAGTAAATTTCTGTCAGTGATTAAAAACTGGATGGATGACAAAAAGGTAAGATGCTGAATAATGTCTTCGTGCTATAAGGAAATAGCAGTCTGCTT
The DNA here is from genome assembly GCA_026826555.1 of Tolypeutes matacus. Taxonomy (NCBI): domain Eukaryota; kingdom Metazoa; phylum Chordata; class Mammalia; order Cingulata; family Chlamyphoridae; genus Tolypeutes; species Tolypeutes matacus. The sequence goes on from JAKSZT010054515.1 coordinate 6,077,282, forward strand.
ATTGGAACAGTCATATATTTAATTCATTGTTTAGAAGAGGAGTGGGGAGCTGATTGTATCAAAGGCAAAATGCAAAGGGGTGACACAGAAAGTAAGTGTAATCGGATTCCAAAGGACAGAGTAAACACTCTGGATTGAGGTTGTCAGCAAAGGTGTCATGGATCAGATGTGTTTTGGACCTAAAAAGGGCTGCAGGAAGGAGATAGGGGATGACATTCTACCAGGGTGGAATATGTGAGCAAAGAATATAGAAATTTTCAAAGTGTGTTGTGCCACAGTTAATAGCTCATTTCTTGAGACATAGTAAAGGAACACTATGGTAAGCGAAATGTCTCCGTTGAAGACTATTGAACAGGGAAAGGAAACATCCATGATCAAAGCAAAATTTTGAATATATTCATTAAGCAATGATGTGCAGAATGCATCAAATTCTTGGATGAGAGGCCAGAGATGGTTTATATTAGGAGTTGGTGGGGTTTTGAACACTGACTGTTGTATAAAGAAGTCAACTTTTCTAATTCATATATTCATTAGTCTATTAATTGTTTGTCAACTATAAATGCAAATATGTCTTTTTTAAGAGGAAGAAGGCACTAGGCATCCTGAATCAACCTAACTCCTATGGAAAAATAAACAAGAAAGAAAAAAAGACAAGTACCAAGGAAAGATTTCAAGATTTAAAAATCTCTCAGTAATAAAAATGGCTACTGTCACATGAAGAAAAAGACAGTCTAGTGTTACAGAATAAAATTCCTAGTAATAAACCCAATTTATGAGTAGGAAAGGGGTGGATTAGTCAATGAATGACATGTGAGCAAGCAGGTAATGGTCTGATAAAATTCTTAAGTTGAATACGTATATCACATCTCATACTAAGATAAATTACAACTAGATGAAACATTCAAGAGCATAAAATGAAAGTTTAAATGTGCCTGAAGTAAACATATAAGTATTTTATCACCTTATATTTGAGAAGACTTTTTTACTTTTCTATTTCAAAATCCCATAGACATAATATAAAGAGTGTTAAATTTAACTACATAGAAATAAAAAATAAATTACACATAAAAAAGACATCATAAGAAAAGTCAAAATAATAATAACCCAGGAAAATATCAGCTACTTATGTAAGAGAAAAATGGCTAATATTACTAATACCTAAAGAGCTCCTACAAATAGGTAAGAAAATGGCCTACATGTCAGTAGAGAAATGGGAAAAATGAACAGACTGTTTGCAGAATACAAAATAAAATGGTCTTTAAATATTAAAAAAATTCAACTTCACACATACAGCAATACAAATTTAAAAATTAATATAAATAAAAAATAAATGGAAAAAAATCACTAATGTACTATTTTTTAACTTTCCTATTTGGCAAAATTCTAAGTTTACTAACTTGCTGAGTTTGGAGGAGTATGGATGAGGGTGTGAAGAGCTTCTATCCCCACGGATGGTAATTTAGCAATGTGTTAAAAGTGTACATGCCGGGGGCGGATGTGGCTCAAATGGTTGGGCTTCCGTCTGCCATATGGAGGGACCTGGGTTCGATCCCCGGGACCTCCTGGTAAAATAAAATATATATATATATATATATATATATAGAGAGAGAGAGAGAGAGAGAAGGTGCATGGGCTGCCAGGCTCTGTGTGCCGGTGAGCTAACGGGCCCCGGGAGCCATGCAGCAGGATGATGACGTAACAGGAGAGAGACGCAGGGGAGAGACAAGACGAGATGCTCCGAAAGCTCCAGAAGCCAGGAGCCGAGGTGGCGCAGGTGGCAGAATACCTCTCTCCTACATCGGAAGTCTCCAGGATCGAATCCTGGTGAAGACTGGAGGAGGAGGATGAGAAGAGATGGCAGGAAACAGACACAGAGAATTGCCCAGCGAATGTACACAAACACACACAAAAAATAGCAAAATGGGGAAGGGGGTGTTAAAATGGATAAAGTAAATAAATAAATCTTTAAAAAAAAAAAAGTGTACATGCATATACTTTTCAGACAAGTGATTCCACTCTGGGAGGTTTTACCCTACAGATATATGCCACATTTGAAATGCTGTATATGCAAGGCTATTCAAACAGCATTTGTCATAGCAAAATAAAGGTAACACTTTTAGGGTTTTGTCATTTAATAAATGACCTTTGAATTATATTTTAATATATTTAAATTTTTTCAAATAAAGAAATGACTAATTTCTTCTTGTGAGTCAGAGGAAATTTTAATAAATGTTTCAACCAATTCATGGACCAAATAAAATTTAATGCCATCACCCTCATTTCAAATGAAAATAAGAAAAGGAAGGAAAAATCTTAGTGGACATATAGACTTGTTCTGCTAGTCAAGGTCATTTATAGTTAGATTTAAGTTGCTAACCATTTTGTAACTTTAGGATATACTGAAAGAATAAGAAGGATAAAGAATAACATCTTGTAACATTACAAAATATTGTTTTTTCTCCCTCCATGTACACTGATTGTAATGCTGTTAGGCCCAGCATGTACACCTGCCACGCAGGGAAAACCCTATTCTTCATGAATCAAGTGAAATACTCTCTGGTACAGAAGTGGTTTCCCCACACTTGAGCATGGTTTTTATTTTAAAGATATGTGAGAGTCTCTTTTAAAAAATAGAATTTGCCTCTTCATTTCAATTAATTGAAGGTATGTCCAAGCAATTATTTTCCATTACTTTATGTCCATTAGGAAACAAGAGCACTCGGGGGGAAAATTAGGACTGTTCAAGGATAAGGACAAAAAGAGTAATGTTATAAATATTCAATTCTCACACAAATGCTTTCAACTCAGTCTCCTTTCAGAAATGATGTTGAATACAAGAAAACTAAGAAGTGTCGATTTTGTTTTTAAAGTTGTAGTTATTGGCGACTGATAAATGAACATATCATCTGTCTGCTTTTCATCCTTAGAGTAAAAATCTCAGCAGGTATTACTGGAAGAATAATGGATGCCCAACTTCTGATATAGCATTTCTACCAGAAGATGATGACTATTTCTGGAGTCATTAACCCTGGTTCATTATACAGTCATCACTCCACACCCAGGTGTATTTGTTTTTCTTTCCTAGATTATGCACCTTGAGAACCATAGAATGGTCTCTCATATACCCAGAGGAATAGGTTGTTTACTGTGGGGTTTAAGAAATTTATATTAATCATCATCAGTGTCATAATCTTACCCCTTCTATCTCCATGTTCAGAAGCAATTGAGAAATAAGCACAGGAGTTACATAGAGGATGAAAAAGTCATTTTTTGAAAAAACTGATAAAACCTGGGTTGGAAATGCGCTTAACCTGACACTGGAATCAGGCTTCTGCCTCATCTTAATCCCTCAACCCTAATTATTCTTATGCTTCTAGAACATTAGAGTTGACCCCTGCATTGTGGAGCATAAGATTACCTTTGAAAGAGAGGAAAATGTATGATTAAGGAGCCCAGAAAGAAAGGAGCAGATTAAGTGTTGGAGATTGAATCATTTCCCCTACATAAGGCATGTTCAAGTTCATACCCCTGGATCTGTGGGTAGGAACCCATTTGTAAACAAGACCTTTGAAAATGTCGTTAGTTAAATTGAATGTGGGTGGGCCTTAATCCAATATGGCTGAAGTCCTTATAGGCAAAGAAAATTGGACACAGAGAAGAGGCCACAGGGAGTAGACAGAAGCTGGAAGTCAAGAGAATCCAGAAGAGACAGGAGAAGATGCCACCATGTGCATTACCATGTGACAGAAAAGCCAAGGACAAAGGATTGCCTGCAGCCAAGGCCAGAAAGCACTTTGAAATCTGAAAGCATTGCCAGCAGGCAGAAAGCATTGAAAGCTGATGAGTCAATTTTGGACTTCTACCCTCAAAATCATGAGCCAATCCCATTGCTTAAGCAGCCCATTGTATGATATTTGTTTTAGCATTTGGGAAACTGAAACACTAGGGAACACAATTTCACTCATTGATAAGTGAGTCTTCCTTTAGAAAATCATGAGTCAGAGAGGCCAGGGTGAGAGATGGGGAACCTGGCTCTTGATTCACTCTGTTAAGTGACTAGTGCCAACGTTATAACCCTATTAAAATGCAAATATGCTCTCTCTAAAGAGTAATACAGGCATTGCTTTTCATTCATCAACACTCTCTCTTAGGTAAGAACATGAACTAATCTATCAAAGATAGAAACTCTGTCAAAATAATAATTGCCAGTATTGAAAACTTTAGAAGACAAGAACTGAAATAAACAGAATATGGTGAGATACCGAAGATCTCGGAATATGGTGAGAGGTCAAAGTTCAGGGAACAGGTGCCTAGGCTCCGGCATGATGGTTTTGGCTTCCTGCGTGCAAACTTCAGGTTTTATTTTTGAACTTAGCTAGTCCTTTTTTCTAAGATAAGGGCAGCAACATGTTGAATCTATAATATTCTATCATGTAGAATTAATAAGCACATATTATTTCTCCTCTATTTTTATTTTCCTTCATGCCCACTTTTATTATTAGATTGTGATAAAAAATGAGCAGGATATTTTAATTTTTATGCTTAGTGGCATTATGATCAACATCACCTACACTAAATGTTAGTAATCACGAAAATGTACATTTACCTAACATTTCAATATGTATTAGACATCCTCCTTAGCAACTTGCACTCATTGCTCCATTTATTTTATGCAACTTTATAAGTTATTATTAAGCTCTTTTACAATTAGACCCTCTTTCTATCAGAGAGCAACGTTCTTTCTCTCAAATGCCATCTATAAACTGTCACATAACCACCCAGGAAATTAGAAAAGTAAAGGTTTTCAAAGTTTCTTTCTATTGAATGATGTATTTACCAAAGATTTGCCTCCACCTTTATCCCGCCCCCCCCCCAAACCAATGAAATGGTATCTTTTTATTAATTCAGCTACCACTCATGTACCAGACATTTAGCACTCACTTCAGGAAAACAAGAAAAAGAGAGACACTGGATTTCCTGTGGAGCCATCACCTTGCATTTTTCTGATGCTTTTTAAATTTTTCTCAGAAGGCTAATAGGTCTAGCAAGAAACCCTGAAGTATTAGGAATCTAGAAAAGAGAAGTTTAATGGAACAAATTGTCTCCTCTAGGAAAGTACCATTTATTCACACTATTACCCTGAAGTGACAGATGAGAACTCTAAGGGAAGATTGCTATGGATTATTACATAATTTGCTAAACATTCTCTGTGAATGAACTGCATTCTTGAGTGAATTACTATGGGCCTTTCTTGAATAGTCTGAATTCCAAGGCTCTGAGCTATAATTTGGATGTTCTGAAAACAGTAGGGATACTGGCAGACTAATATGAAATCATTTAGTTAGAAAATGAGAAACTAAAATGAACAATAAGAAAGCTCTGACAAGTTTGTATTAAGGCCCCGACTCTGCTGAATTGGCCTTAATTTGCTTTTGATAAGGAAACTTATCACAACAGGTAGAATTGCTGTGGTGCTTTCAAGTTATTTATTTACCTGACCTCATCCTGTAAAATTTGTGCACAGGTGGATAATTTGATCAAAATTGGACAATGAGATGATTAAAAAATAAGAGAATTAACAGTATTGTGGATGGTCCCAGCCAGATGACGTTTTGAAAAGACATTTAACCCTGACTTGAAAAATCTTTTCAATGGAACAGGGACATATTGATTAAGGCAAAATTGTTTTAATTGAATCAATTCAGATACTTAATTTGAGATGTTGGAAATGGGGTGGGACTTACCTTGTTTTTCTTCTGCCAGTTGTGTTCTCATTAACGTGCTTGCCTGGCCAGTGCTCGGTCAGGCCGTGGGATGGTAGGGAAGCAGGAATACCAGCAGCCATCCATACCTCTTAACTGCTAATCCCTTTACATGGAAATTGTGTAACTCACACAATGAGTGTTTTAGGAGAAGTCACTGCCCACCCTGCCTGCCTCTACATTGTCAATGAACCAGAAGGTACGGACAAAGCACATAAATTTGTGGACTTAGAAAATTAGGTCAAATTAGAGGACAAGCCTGTTATCAGGCATTACAGCAACAGAAATAAAAATCATATATAATAGGATAACATAAGATATTCATAGACTACCATATCTCACAGTGGATTTTTTTATTTATTACTATTATTTCCCTGGGGCAGATAGTGTATTCAGACAGATACAAACTCATAAACTTGGAAAGAATAGGCCTTTCAGAATGTAGGAACGGAATGGTGAATGAATTTTACTGTAGCCAGAACTCTTTCCTGAATATCATGGGGTCGGGAGAAGTAAGTTACAGAAATTGAGTTGACACAAGATGCTTTGATTTCATATGTATATCATATATTTCCTTTAGTGAATACTGTATTTCAGTGCTCTTACTATTTCTGAAAAATATATAATGCAACTCCTCATAGTTTAGTTGTTTCTTTGGTTATAATTTATATAGTAACAGTAAAATTCAATTCCTATACATATACATTTATCAATGTATAATGAACCTAAATATTAGTGTCTTATTATTAAACATAAATATCAGTGTCAGTCATTAATTTTCAATAGAATGATTTAAGGTATAATCCAATATGTCATTTACATATATGTAAGTGATTTTAAATACTTCAATTGCATAAGGAAATAATACAATAACATCTGCTAAATTTTTAAAAATAAATTTACATTTCATCAACATTCAGGAACACACCAGAACCAAACTAAAATCTCTCTGTCTTAAAGTATTATATAAGGCCTCTGTTATAGATCTAAGCCTCTTGTCAGAAAGTTTTCAATATGCTTTATGATTCTGTCACATTTTCTTTAAGTTACAGTAGAAAATGGCTTTTTTCCCCCTTGGTAATAGAAGAAATGTTTCTTGATTGGTGTGATGTAAAAATTCTAATATATCAGACTTTTCTAAATTAGAATAGCTAAACAAAATGTTTTCGGTCATAAGCGAGTGTGTCACAGGGAAAATTTGTATTTATAATGCAAGTGGATTTATGTTCTTATTGTAGACACCATATGTGACTCACTTTCACATGAACGGTTATTATCTGTAAGCAGAATATCTTCAGATTTTCATTGTTTTTCCACTTATGATTAAATATTTGTATTTCATCTTTATCTACCAGTTTTCATTTATACTGCTTCAGCCGATGATCAATCATGTCTTGTAGCTTTAAATAGCAGTTTGTAGAGGACTTTAAATACGTCCAATTTTTCACAATGTCAGAAATAAAGTATTGCTTATAGTGTCTCCTGGGGTATATATTCATGCCATGCACATCTGACTCATTGAAAGATTTCTGAAAAGGAAAAGGTTAAAGGGCAGATATTTTTAATGTCAAAAGTCTGATCAATATAATAAGGAATTGCATTGCTACACCTATTTATTTTTTCTTGCTCCACAGAAGTAGAAAAAGGCGAATGCAATCTCACAGGATGGAAATAACTTATGGTGAATTGCTGCCATCCAGATCAACTTTAAGTCCAAATGGTTCATACATCTTAAGGCTCCATCCTGGCGCAGCCCAGTGAACTGATGTGCTGGAAATCAGGCACAGAGACTCTGAAGCAATGCATCACATTTGCATTCATGATTTGCTTAAAATATTCCATTTAGCTTTTCCTCCCAGGAAACAAAGCCAGAAATACTTGATTATTGAATAGCCTTTTTTGGATGCTTAGTTTAAGGAGATTTTTATTAAGATTTTGGGAAACTTGAATTTTACCGAATGAATCTTGGACTATATTTCAGTTTTGATTTGTCTTCAAGGGTTCCAATAGATAGGAGATGAGAGCACATTATATATTAAATATTTTAGCATGTCCTTATTGCCATCTCAGGCAGTCAAATGCTTTGGAGAAAAGGATTGAATTGCTAGAATGAGAATCACAAAAATAAAAGAGACAAATGTATGTATGCAAGAGTGGACTTAGTAAAAACACACATTATTTTCAATGTAGATATGTCTATTTTAATTGTATATTCCTATGGCTCCATTTCACAATAATCAACTTAAACAATGGTTTGAAGGTAATATCTAATCCTAACTTTCAGGAGGAGGACTCTAGCTAACTCTTCTTGTGAAAATCAAAGATTGGGGCACACACATGCACACAGAAATCTCTAATCAGCTGGCATTTAAGGAATACCTACTATGTGCAGAAAAGCATTCATATTACTGAGGAGCGTACAAAGAGATAAGAATGCATATTTTTTTTCCTCCAAAAGAAGTGCAGGAAAACAGCAGAATAAACTGTTTACTTGGGTTCTAAGGGGTCTGAATTGCCTTGGTATAACCTTAGGAACATATCCCCATATATTCTCCTGTCTCTCTTCTATGTGCAAGGGTGCTAAGGCAAAGGGTAGATGTGGCATCTCCTTCCACCCCCAAAGAAGTCTAAACCCCATCTCAGGCTCATGTTCTCTTCAGTTCTTGTTCTCTGAGTTAATGTCTTCCTAGGGCCTAGCAGAGTGCCTGAACCATGTTCAATTCTTATAAAGTTTTAAGTGGATGTAGGTCTCAATATTGAAATGAAGAACAGCTAATACTTTGAGGGAGGATGTTTTGTTCCTATCCAACAGTCACTTTCAAAGACATCTTTTCTGACTGCTCTGTGTAAACTAGAACCTTTTCTTCCTCCCTATCTTCTTCCTGAATTACTTGGATCATTTTTGGGGGCATAGCATTTTTATCACTTCATTGAAATCATGTTATAGACCTAACAGCTTATTTATTTTCTCACTCTCTCCAATAAAATGTAAAGGTGCATGAAGAGGGATTTTGTTTTGCTCCCCTTTGCCTTATGGAAGAGAACAGTATTAGCACTTAAGAAATGTTAAAATTGTTCTTAAATAGTTAATTGGTGGGTTTCCAAGGTCAGGTTCTCCCTAAATCAGACTCTCAGCCAAGGATTGAATTGAAAGTAATTTATTAAGGACAAGCTCTCAGAAGAAACCAGTAAGGGAGGGTGAGAAATCAGAACAGGAAGGAAGGAGGCAAGCAACGGTGTGATTGCCAGTATACATTCCATCTCCAAGTTTCTTCACCTGGAAGAAAAGGAGCTGGGATTTTACACTTCCTCCAGATAGGCCACTGGCTCAGAGAAACCTTGAAGGAAATAAAGCTCCCTCCTATCTTTCTGTTGTTTGAAATCCTCCTTACCTGTCTTAAATCACAACCTTCTTTTAGATGGTGACAATTAACTGAGTTGATCAACTATTTCCTGTGTAGCACAAAAAATGGCTAGAGGGCCCTCTAGTTTCCTATTAAAATCTGTATTTAAAGGTGGTCTGGGGAATGGATGTAGCTCAAATGGTTGGGCATTTGTCTTCCATATGGAGGGACCCGGGTTCGATCCCTGGGACCTCCCGGTAGAAAAAAAGAAAAAAAAAAAAGTGGTCTAATTTTTCTGTAATATCATCAAGTTTGCAAAGCATTTTCATAGTAATAATGATAGCATTTGATCATCAAAGCAACTCTTTGAGCTAGAAGTAAAGAGATTATTTCTCCCTCTCTCTCTGTCTCTCTCTCCCCTGTCCCCTCACCCTGGCTTTCTCGTTCACATTTTGGAAAAAGAGGTGCAGATAGGTTAAGACTTAGTAGCTGAACCAGGGATTCAGAAGGGTTTTTGATGGCAGAAATTATTTATGTTCTTATTGCTGTACCAAGCAGACATCTGAAGAGATTATTCTGCCTTTATTTTCTTAATCACTAAGATCCTAAAAATGAAAATTTCAGGCCAAGTGGGGAAGACGGACTCAAAACACATTAATGAGGGAAATGTTAATGACAGAAGGAGCTTGGAGGCTCTGCACGCTGAGCAGGAGTTTCCTATTCCATCTGTGCTTGGGAATAATGGGACACTACCTGCCCCTATGCTACCGGCCCCACTTGGCCCCTTGTACTTGCCATTAGAGTTGTCTGTATTCAACTAAAGCCGAATTTAAACTCTGCTTTGAAAGATTTTCAAGATTTCACTGATGGAAAGCAATTTAAGAAAGAACATTTGAAGAATGGTAGTAGTAGGCTTTAATGGTCAATGATGAGTGAAAAGAAGTATTTGTTTGGAAAAAAACAGAACCAGAAAACAACTGATGACCTACATACCAGCCAAAATGACTTTGCCTTCAGGTTATAAAAGCACTTTGTGTCTATTTATTTGTTTGGCTACTGTGGAAATAAAATGCTTCTATGCAATCAAAATCTGAACTTCTGGGGAAAAAATGGTTTTTAACAGCTAATTATATAGGCACCTGACAACTATAAATATTGGTGTCTTTATCAACTCCTCTTACATATTTAACTATTGCATGACAGTGTTTTATATATAGCCCAAGTATACAGAATTTGATATTTAATTGGTTGTGCTTTTTAAATATTTTCCTGTTAAATTTCACACAATATAAGAAAGTTAATTTGATTAGGTCATCAGAAAAGGAAGATAGACTATTCCTTCAACAAAGGATATTATAAATAGTAATGATATTGTTTCTAAAGTAATTTATATATTCAAGGCATTTTTTTTTTTTTTACCTCATCTCATTTTTTATCCTAACATTCTTTTTTCAACTTCTATGGAAAAAGTTACAATTTATTGATTTGTAGAATCACAGAAATTAGGCCTTTCAGGGAAATAATTATTAAAAGAAAATGGAGCTCAATAAAATTTGTAAAGTCACAGGACTCTGAAATAGCCAGATAGATGAAATCATGTGTTCTGAGCTCAGTGTTCTGAGCTGAGGCTCCTACAGGCATTTCCTGATTCCTATTTTAACATCTGAGGCCACTTCTAACCAGTTCTTGATTATTCATTTCTGGCTCCTGACTAGGCCTTTACAGGAACACTGATAGGAATTTCCTGGCTCCACACTGTATTACTAGATGATCTCAAGTCTTCTCCCTCTGTTTTTTGTTTGTTTGGTCTAGCTGCAGTCCTGGACCTTGGTTCTGTCAAATTCCATTTTTGGAACTGCCACTCCTAGAAAAATGGGGTACTTGAGCACTGGAACAGGGGCTGGCTACTGAAGTGGGATGAAAAGTCTGTGCAGCCTCCACAGGACTACAAAAGAAACATTAACCAGGGGAAAACCAAGCCACTCTGATGTTTTTCCTTGAGGGCATAACCTATGCTAAAATTGCTGCTTCTGATTTCTCTCCCAGTTGGAAGATGAAGGTACAGAGTAAATAATTGTGACCACTAAGTTGATAAATAGGACCAATTGGTGAACGATGAATAGAAAATATTCAACCTGGGTTTAAGAAACAATAATTTTGAATTTTCTAAGTTCAGGATCCTCACTAGAAGCCTCTGGAAATACATTAAGGATGGTATGGAACTGCACAAAATGGGGCAGTTCTCAAAACAAGAAAATAGGGAGTGAGGAAGTAAAAATGAAAATAAAGGTGAAAATCTAAAAAAAAAAAAAAAAAAGTGCCCAGGGAAAAGTACAGAGTTCACATATACCCTCTTTCTCACGTGCACAATTTTCCCTATTATTGATACTTTGTGTTAGTGATGTAATTTTGTTACAGCTGATAAAACAATATTAGATTAATTTTGCTATTAATGTTAGCCCACAGTTTACATTAGGATTCACTCTGTGTTGCATAGTCCTACGTTTCTGTTTTTACTTGCCTGTGTGATAACTTCTATACAAACTAAAATTTCCCTTTTTAGCCCTTTTCAAATATATAATTCAATGGTGTTAATTACATTCTCAAAGTTGTGCTTCCATCACCATTATCCATTGCCAAAATTTTTCCATTACCCCAAATAGAAACTCAATACAAATTAAACATTAACTCCCTATTCCCCTCACTGGCCTGGTCCCTGGTAACCTGTATTTTAGTTTCTGACCTTATGAATTTGCATATTTTGCTTATTTTATATCAGAGAGATCATATAGTAGTTATCCTTTTGCATCTGGCTTATTTTACTCAAAACGATGTCTTCCATGTTTTTAGCACGTACTAGAACTTCATTCCTTTTTATGACTGAATAATTTTCCATTGTGTATTAGAGTTCTCTAGGGAAACAATTGACAGGAGATAACTATAAATAGTATGAGATTTTATAAAATTCTTTCATGTGACTGTAGGTATGCACAAGTCAAAATTCCACAGGCAGGCTGCAAACTAGGGGCTCCAATGAGGGTCCTTGATGGTTTCCCAAGAGATGTTGGCTTTCCAAAGTCAAGCTAGAAAATTCTCTCTGAAAACTAAAATCACTTCCCCTTTTAAGGTATTCAATTGATTGGATAAAATGTCACTCATTGCTGATGGCATTCTCCTTGGTTCATTGTAGATGTAATCAGCCATCATGCAATCAACTCACTGATGATTAAAGTTCATAAATGCCCTTGTATTATAAATAGCTTGTTTGACCAAACAACTGGGCACAATTACCTGGCTGAGTTGACACATTAGCTTAACCATCATACATTGCATGTATATATAACACATTTTGTGTATCCATTCATCTTTCAATGGACACCTCTGTAGCTTCCATCTTTTGGCAACAGTGAATAATGCTGCTGTGAACATTGGTGTACATATATCTCTTTGAGTCCCTGCTTTCAATTCCTTGGGAAGATACCTAGAAGTGGGATTGCTGGGTCATATGAGTATCCTATACTTAACTTTCTGAGGAACTGCCAAACTGTTTTCCATAGTTATTATACCATTTTACACTGCCACCAACAATGAATAAGTGTTTCTATTCCTCCACATCCTCTCTAACACTTATTTTGCATTTTTAAAGATAGTGAACATCCTAGTGGATGTGAAATGGTATCGGATTGTGGTTTTGATTTGCATTTCCCTGATAGCTAATAACATTGGACATATTTTCATGTATTTATTGGCCATCTGTATATCTTCTTTAGAGAAATGTCTATTTAAGTCTTTTTCCCCCATTTTAATTGGGTTATTTGTCTTTTTGTTGGTAAGTTGTAGGCATTCTTAATGTACTGTGGATATTAAACCTTTTTTAGATATATGATTTCCAAAAAGTTTTTGCCATCCTAGAGCTTGTCTTTTTACTTTCTTGCTAAAGTCCTTTGATGTACAAAAGATTTTTATTTTAATTAAGTCTGGTTTATCTATTTCTTCTTCTGTTTTTCATGCTTTGGGTATAAAATCTATAAAACCATTGCCTAATACAAGACATTGGGGATGTTTCGCTGTGCTTTCTCCTAGGAATTTAATAGTTTTGGTTCTTATATTTAGTTCTTTGATCCATTTTGAGATAATTTTTGTATATGTGTGAAGTAGGGGTCCACCTTCATTCTTTTGCATATAATTATCCAGTTCTCTCAGCACCATTTTTTGAGAGACTATTCTTTCCCAACTGATTGGACTTGGCACCTTTATCAAAGAGCAATTGGCCAAATGTGCGAGGGTTTACTTCTGCAGTCCCAATTGATTCCATTCATCCATGTGCCTCTCCTTGTGCCAGTACCATGCTGTTTTTTTTTTTTTTTAAGATTTATTTTATTTATTTTTTATTTAACCCCCTCCCACCTCATTGTTTGTGCTCGCTGTCTGCTCTCAGTGTCTGCTCATTGTGTGCTCATCTTCCTTTTAGGAGGCATTGGGAACTGAACCCAGGACCTCCCATGTGGGTGGGAGGTACCCAATCACTTAAGCCACATCCACTTCCCACCATGCTGTTTTGATTACTGTTGCTTTGTAATAAGTTTTAAAATCAGGAACTATGAATCCTCCAACTTTGTTCTTTTTCAAGATGGTTTTGGCTATTCAGAGTCATTTACCCTTACATATGAATATGATGTTTGGTTTTTCCATTTCTGTGAAGCCATCTGTTGGAATCTGATTGGAATTACATCGGATCTGTAAATTGCTTTGGATAGAATTGACATCTTAACAATGTTTAGTCTTCCAATCCTTAAAACAAATTGCCTTCCATTAAACACTGTTAGTGTATTTTTAATATCCATTATTGTGTTTTCATCACCATAAATTCTGTTATATTTCTTTCTAAACATTCTAATTCTTTCTTTTGTTCACACATCATCTTCCCTAGATTATTTAGTTCTATTTCCAAATTTGGTTTATATCTGTCCATATTTTCCTTTAGCTTCTCCAGTTGATTTAGATTTGACTAAATGTTTTTGATTAGTTATTCCACAGTCTGTATATCCCTCTAGGTTTTAATTTCCCCCTGCATTTATATGGTTGAACACACCACACTCAGGCACACACTCGTACACCCTATATTTTCCCCCTGACTGAACCATCTCTTCTTATTTCCCCAAATGGTTTGTGATCATTTGTTGATATCTGTGCATTTTTTTTGGAGGTACCAGGGATTGAACCCAAGACCTTGTACATGGGAAGCAGGTGCTCAATCACTGAGCTACATCTGCTTCCCCATTCAATTGTTTTGATGTGCTAACTCTGGAAGTCAGTTTCTCCCTCTTGCCTAGGGTTTTAGTTTAGATTGACTGTGTGTTAAGGATCTTCTTCAATGTTTGATTGAGTTTGTACTGAGCCTTTCATTTGGATACCTTCTTATTTAACCAGTTTCCTCTTTATTGGAAATGTAGGTCATTTTTAATCATTTTAGATTGTTTCTAATAAATAAAGATAAAAAGAAAATCATATACATATATCTTTTTGTTTATTTTTGTTACAACCCAGCTCCTAAGGGGCACGAGCTGGTGAGGATGCAAGACCAAAGAACATACCTGGTGTTTAGTCAGGCATAAGCTTTATTGGGACTTACAGACAGCAGAGACTTTTTGATGGTGGCTGGTCAAAGAATGAATAGAAATTAATGCTCTGCAAAGAGATGAGAAAATGAGGGGTGATACATAAGGAGTTTTAGAACAAGGACATTCTATAGGGAATGAGACAGAGTTTCTGCTAGGGTCACATGAAGTGTACAAATGAGGTGTGATGGTGTTTTCACTATGCTCTTAGGAAGGATGTTTACCAAGATTACAGTTTATGATACCATCTATGCATTCGCTCCCTGCTGGGGAGGGTTGTTAACCTTTAACTTATGGCAGCTATGTGCTGAGGACTTAGAAAGGAGCCTTGGGTCCCCACAATTTTATAGGTTTGTTTATTTATTTATTTACTTACTTATTTATTTCATATTATGGCTCATAGGCCCAAACACTATCTTTTTGTTAACTAAAGGTTAAAATATTCTTGCACACAGGTTCATGGTCACGATGGGTGGATAATCACACAATAAATGAGGGAATCTGAATTCCTAGCCTGGAGAGCTCTGTCACAGTCTCCAAG
>JAKSZT010054515.1:6097546-6219858 GCA_026826555.1 Tolypeutes matacus
ATAATCCTTCCTGGGCCCCACCTTGTTCTGGCTCCAAAGCACCACTCATCTATAATGTACGATGTAGTTTACTCATTCATTATGTCTATTTTTTGTTGCCTACCCCACCCACCCCATCCCCACTATCCACCCAGATAGAACGTAAGCTTCTTGAGGATGACAATCTTTGCTTTTTTCACTTATATATCTCGACTACTTAAATGCTGTTTGGCCCAAAGTAGGCACTCAATAAATATGTGTTGAATAAAAATGAGCACCTAAGTGTAACTCAACCACTAGATATTAAGTAGGGGCCTTTTGTTATGTAACCACAGGCTAAGAAGGAAGCATGCACTGATTTTGCACAATAAGGTCTAGAAAATCTGCTTGCTAAAGGTTCTCAACCACAGTGGGAAAGGTTTTAGTGCCCAAACCTGGGTGCATATTTTTGTGAGGGCCCCTCCCCTTCAGGTCCTGCACCCCAGAACCCAAGATGGAATCCTGCATGAGAGGTAGGATCTGGGAGGCAGAAAAAGGAAAATAATTTAAAAAACTAAAGTACAATGGTGTGGGGGCAGGGGAAGGGTAAGCATTCAGGGAGAAGGAAGGGAGACTTTACAAGCTGGGGCTCTATGCCTGGGATTAGGACTTGTATAGGCTGCAGAATGCCTCAGGACCTCTGCCACCCTGGAGACCCTGTGGAACAAGTCATGAAACCTGAGGTCAAGGGTGGATTGAATACTTTCTGGGAAACTGTAAGCTTGGTCATCACAGCAATAGTCAGCCCCCAACGCTGACTTCTACCCTAAGGAGCTAGTGTTAGGATTAGTCCACAGCATGGTAGGCATTGGGCTGTGGCAGGAGTTCAGTACTTGTCTTGGACACTTCCTATTTTAGCCAGGGCAACATTGGGAAAGCTGGTGAAGCCCACAAGGGGTGAGGGGTGGTCCAGTCTCCTCTGCAGGAGAGAAAGGGGGGAGGTTAAATGGACATTTTCATTAGCCCCATCTTCTTTTCTCTGTATGCTCCTCAGCTGACAATTTAAATACTAATATCTCTATATAGGAACCAAAGGTTTTCTCTATAACCATGCTCATTAAACTGGTGTGGAAACTAGGGATTAAGTAGAGGAAATTGTGTCGAGGCTAGTACCTGACAGAGTTTGAACTGAACACCAGGTTTCTTAACTTTCCAGAATCAACACTGTACACATGATCACACCTGCAACTCAGCAGGGAATACAAAGGACCTGGTAGTGTTATGAGAGAGCTCTGGGCAAATATTCATGCAGTTATGTGATTTTTCACTCTCACATGATCTTGGACCATCATGTGATTTCCTACAGTCACATGTTTTGCACTGTCACATAGTTTCTTGCTGCCAGGTGGTTTCATTTTGTCACGTGATATCTCACTGCCACGTGATTTTTGTGCTGCCACATGACTTTTGAGCTTTCCAGCAACTGTTCCTGCTACTGTGCAGTTGTTCCTGCTCATATACCCCCAGAACCATCCTGCTCTTCAAGATTTAGATATGCTTTAGCAGGGTTTGCTCCAGCAGAAAAAATAGTTATAGTTGTGTACAGTGAGGTCTAACCAGTGCAAATGACGTTTGGTGCCTCCTTTACTGGGAGTTGACCCTGATGACAAGGAAGTGCCAAAGAGATTCACTTTTTCTTTTGCCCCAAGACCCTTTATGGAATGTCTCTTCCTGGACTTATTCTGACCAATGGCAGAGGCCATAGGATGTTTAAACTTGGCCTCCATGGGCATGCTATATTGTTGAAGTCATCTACGTTATATTTTAAAAATTCATTATCAATTTTTCCCTCTAAGCCATCATATGTCTTGATTTGTTTTAATATTTAAAATTGTGTTCATTCCCCCCTATTTTGAGTATAATCAATGTTCTGGAAAAGGAGCCATCACAATCTGCTTTCTATCTGCAGTAGATTAAGTTATGTACCCCTCAAAAAACTTGTTCTTAATCCCATTCATAATTCATATTGTAAATAGGACCTGTTGAAGATGTTGCTTTTAGTTAAGGTGTGGCCAACTGAATCAGTATGGGTCTTAATCCCATGTGGGAAGGAGCATGAAGCTGGAGGTCAATGGAACCTGCGGCATGGGATACAAGCTAAGGAACCACAAGGATTTGGAACCAGCCATCACTGTACCAAGCCTGGGAGGAAGCAAGACTCAGTCAGTCATTGGACTCAGTTTTCTGGATGGTGTAAATCAGCCTATATAAGGCAAACATAAAGTAGGCTCTTTGTCTGTGTTTGGGAGTTGTGGCCCATCAAATCTTTGTCTCATTAGGGGGGAAATTCAAAGACTAGCATTAGGGCTATGGGCATAATAGAGAGTATAGGTCTTAAACCTGTTTGTAAATTAGATCTAACATACTGAAGATAAAGTAGCCTTTCAAATGTTTTAGCTCAGTTTCCTTTCACTTTAGGTTTGTGGCCAAAGCAAAAAGAAAATGCCTCTTTGTAAGGCTTTGCTTATACTGTGGGCCCATCCTCCTTGGGAATCTCACAGAGAAGAAGGACAGACTGGATAAAAATTGGATATTCACAAGTTTCCCAGACCAAAAAAACAAAACAAAATGAAACTGTTATTGTTTTACACCTTAATAGAAACACATTATTATCATTATCCAAACAACATGATTCCTCTAGGTGGTCCAGAGAGATCTTCTTGTCTATTGTGAAGGAAATATGTACCCCTGCTCAATGAATGAGCTTACCGTGCTGTCTGCTATGTTCACTGAGTCACTGGAGAGGGGAAAGTAAGGATTACCCTGCTTCTTATCAGAGGGTTCCAGGGTCTTGGCTGAAGTAAAGAACAGCAACACACATAGTTCCGACTTCATAGATTGTACAACTTAACTGAAATAAAACAGTTCTGGCCAAAATTGGCTTTCACTACAAAACACACAAAAGTCCTTTCTTACCTTTGTGGGCATTCAGGAAAATTATAGTGTGTAATCCACAGTCAGATAGCCCATAAAATATCAAAATGAAGAATAAACAAGTTTAAGTTGCTCTATTTTCCATAAATCATGCAACATTATGTTGGCAATGCCTTATTCTTATATAGTTTTAGTCAATATGAATCAACAGTTGGCTACCCATTTTAGGCACTGAGTCATTGCTTCTCCTAAGCACCCATTTATCTAGAGACAACCCAGTTTGTTTCAAAATCAACTAACACTAGGAAATGACTCCCAAAAAACCTTTGATGTATTAGCAGCAAGCACAGAAACGAAGAATGAGATCATTGTAGAAACTGGCTCTCCATTAACTCTTTGAAGACACTCTGCAAAGAGCCTTGAACAGGAAACTATTCTTGAAATTAGCCAGAAATTTAGCATAAAAGTGATCAACAGAACATTTGTGAAGAAATCTCACATAGTCATGCACACTTCAGGCTTAGGCCTCAAGAAAAAAAAAAAAAAAAAAAAGAAAACTACTCCAGTAAAAGCTTGACCCCATACAGGAAATAGTTTATGCAGTTTTCATTACGTATAAATCTTATACTTCTTTTGTTATATATATAATAAGCCAGGTAGCCTCTTGAATAGTTATCTGGTGGAAAAAGATCTATGTCATTGAGTTAAAGGCATTTCAGATTTTGTTTAGACACTTTTTTAGACAACTACCGTGGCATGGTTTCAAGAAAACAAACAACTTAAAAGCCACCAGCTGCATTAGCCCCTAACAAGAAAGTTATCCTGTAATTTGACGCTCTGAAGCCAAGCATTGAAGCCTTCTCTCTAGCTGTGAAAGTCCTAAATGGCATCTTCTTCCAGTGGAAGACTGTTTCATCTACACTGAAAATATGTTGTTTGGTACAGCCACCTTCATCAGTTATCTTAACTAGATCTTCTGGATAACTTGCTGCAGCTTCTATCTCAGCACTTGCTGCTAAAACTTGCT
Organism: Tolypeutes matacus; assembly: GCA_026826555.1. Classification (NCBI taxonomy): domain Eukaryota; kingdom Metazoa; phylum Chordata; class Mammalia; order Cingulata; family Chlamyphoridae; genus Tolypeutes; species Tolypeutes matacus. Next base: position 6,101,466 of record JAKSZT010054515.1, read on the forward strand.
CTTATATTATGGTGATGGCTTCTTTCCTTAAACCTCATGAACCAACCTCTGCTAGCTTAAAAACTTTTTCTTCTGCAGCTTCCTCACTTCTTTCAGCCTTCATAGACTTGAAGAGAGTTAGGGCCTTGCTCTGGATGAAGCTTTGGCTTAAGGGCCTGTTGTCGCTAGTTTGATCTTCTATCCAGACACTAAAACTTCATCCATATCAGTAATAAGGCTGTTTCGCTTTCTTCTCATTTGTACGCTCACTGAAGTAACACTGTTAATTTCCTTCAGGAACTTTTCTTTTGCATTCGCAACTTGGCTGTTTGCTCCAAGAGGCTTAGTTTTTGGCCTTTCTCAGCTTTCCACTTGCCTTACTAAGAACTGGCCTAATTTAAACATTGTTGTTTCTCAGGGAATCGGGTGGCCCAAGGAGAGGAAGACAGACAGGAAAAGCCAGTCAGTGGAGTAGTCAGATCATGCCCATTTATCGACTAAGTGCGTCCTCTTATGTGGGAGTGGTTCTGCCTAACATAATGCAACTAAACCTTGTCCAATATTCTTCTCCACGAAAGAGGCTTATCCATCTTTGAGTGATGATCATTTTTCTTCTGGTTGAGTCACATTCTTCCTTTGATAACCTGTGACTTTAATACTGAGATATAAGGTTAGCTACTATTAACACATGGGAGGGTAGATGTTAGGGAATGGGAGAGGGGAGAAGAAGAAAAGTTAGTCTTTAACATATTATAGCAAAATATGGAACAGGTAGTCATGAATATTATATTCTTTATTTCTGCACCTGGTCACCTGGTTGTAGCTGGTATTTATAATTCTCTTTTTCCACAACCCATTCCATATTCTCTGCTTTCAACAAGGTACTGTGTGGGTCATGGTTCTTTGACTGGTGGAGTTAGTCATACTCTCATTCCTGAAAAATCTGGGGCATTAGCAATCCTGTTTTTATTGGCTTGTTTTAGTTTTCAACTGACTTTAATCATAGGATATACGAATACTGTGAAATGCCCTGGGGGACTTCTGCATTCCAAGCATATGCCTCCATATCCCACTGTGTAAGATCAACTGTATTGTCACTTAAGGGTCAAGATGAACCACTCTAGCCCGAATGAGTAACCATCTTCTTTGCCTTTTGATTTACTAGTGTTAAGAGTCCCAAGTAGCCAGATAGCAATCTCAACTTCCAGTTCAATGGAACAATTGTGGCCCTAATAGAAGCATTTTTCCCTTGGGAACCAAAACTTAATATCAGCAGAACTCAAAATTACTGGTTTGGAAGTCAAAATTTCCATATCGGATAAATAGTGGAAAAAAGCCACTCCCATTTCTACCCATTGATTCCCAGACATAAACCTTGGGTATGGAAGAAACTGCACATTATATTGGTTACTGATTTAGTATACTGGAGTATATTTCCCCAGCTCGGAAAGGTGTTGCCCCCTCACCAGAGCTGTAACTGAATCTCCAGAAGGTCATGATTTTATTTTGTGAGTTTGTACAAACATGTTTTCCAAATTCAAAACAATACAAAAAGTATCACTCCCTCCCATAAAGCTTCTTCACAGCAGCATAGCATGCTAGGTGTGTATGTACTATCATTTATTTAGCAATTTCCTAGCCTTGGACATTTAGTTGATTCCCAGTAATTTGCAATTACAAAAAGAAATTTATAATGAAAAATCTTGTACAAACGAACTATAATATTGTTGAATGTGTATCTTTAGGGTGAATTTCTAGATGTGGAATTGCTGAGTAGAAGGGTAAATGCATATGTAATTTCTTAGATATTGTCAAATTCCCCTCCACTAGGGTTGGATCATTACACATCCTCACTAACAATGTATGTATGACATTGCCTGTTTCTCCAGTCTGCCAAAATGTGTATTGCCAAGCTTTTCAATTTTTGCCAATCTGTTAGGTAAGAAATTTTAATTCTGTGTATTTTTTTAAATTGTGAATTGTCTGTTTATGTATTTTAGCCTTTCTTCCCTATAGGGTTTTTGGGCTTCTCCTCTCAATAACTAAAAGTTCTTGGTATGTTAGGGATATTAGGTCTTGACCTATGATATATGTGGCAAATATAGTCTCCCTTTGTCAACTGTCTTTTGATTTTGCTTGTAGTATTTTTTGGTGTGCAATTTTTAAAAAAATCTTGTCAAATGCATCTATCTTTTCTTTTAATGATTTGAATTTTTAGTCAACCTTACACTATATGCAGCTTAGAAAGGAATGCACCTTAATTTTTCTCTAATACTAAGTAGATTCATTTTTTAATATATTTAGACCTCTGATCCATTTGGAATTTATTCTTGTGTATACTGTGAAGGATTTACTTAATTTTATCTTTTTTCAAAATACCCAAATAGTTGAATCAACAAAAATTATTTAAAAAGAAAAAAGAATACTTTACTCCACTGATATAATTCCACCTTTCTTATATACTAGAATTCTATGAGTAGTTGGTATATTTCTGGACTTTCTATTCTGTTCTCTTTCTTTCTTTATTTCTTTATATGCCTGTATACACTCTTTAATTACAGTAGTTTCACAATTTGTTTTCATACCTTGTACAATTCCTCAAGTTTAGAGTCTGAAAGCTTTTCTTTTTCAGTTTTTTCTTGGTTATTATTATGTGTTAACTTATCTAGCTCCATTAATAAAATCTTTTTGGTATTTTTACTGGGATTGCTTTACATTTCTAACCCAATGCTCACTTACCATTCTGAAAATACTAAGGCCCTTAAGAATTCTTCTAAATTGATTCTGTTCTCTGGACATGGAACAACAAAGCCTGGATGATAGCACATCTGTTTACAATATAGATTTCTGAATATTTTAAGCCCACTCTTGAGACCTACTGCTCAGAAATAGATTCTTTTCAAAATATTACTGCTCATCATTAATGTACCCAGTCACCCAAGAGCTCTGATGGATATGTACAAGATGAATGTACTTTTCATGCTTCCTAACACAACATTCATTCTGCAGCCCATGGATCAAGGAGTCGTTTTGACTTTCAGGTCTTATTATTTAAGAAACACATTTTCTAAGAGTATAGCTGCTGTGGATAGTGATTCTTATTATAGATCTGGGCAAAGTTAATTGAAAACCTTCTGAAAATGACTCATCATTCTAGATGTGATTCATGGGAGGTAGTCAAAATAACAACATTAACATTAACAGAAGTTTGGAAGAACTTGATTCCAGCCCTCAAGGATGACTTTGAGGGGTTCAAGTCTTCAGTGGAGGAAATAACTGCAGATGTGGTAGAAATAACAAGAGAACTAGAATTAAAAGAAGATCCTGAAGATGTGACTGGATTTCTGCAAACTCATGATAAAGTTAATGGATCAGGAGTTGTTTCTTATGAATGAGCAAAGAAAGCAGTTTTTGAGATGGAATCTACTGGTAAAGAGGCTGAGAATATTGTTGAAATGACAATAAAAGCTTTAGAATTTTACATAAACTTAGTTGATAAAGTAGGAGCAGGGTTTGAGAGGACTGACTCCAATTTTGAAAGAAGTTCTTCTCTAGGTAAAATGCTATTACATAGCATCACATGCTATGGAGAAATCTTTAGTGAAAGGAAGAGTCAATTAATGTAGCAAATATCATTGTTGTCTTATTATGGCAAACTTCATTGTTTTCTTATTTTAATAAATTGCCACAGCCACCCCAACCTTCAGTTACCCTGATCAGTCAGCAGGATCAATAACAAAGTAAGATCCTCCACTTATAAAAAGATTATAATTCACTGAAGACTCAGAAGATAATATTTTTTAGTAATCAAGTATTTTAAATTAAGGTATGCACATTATTTTTTTAGACATAATGCTATTACACACTAAATAGACTACAGTATAGTGTAAATATAACTTTTATATATACTGATAAACAAAAAAAAATTTGTGGGACTTGCTTTATTTTGATATTTGCTTTATTGTGGTGGTCTGCAACCAAACTCACAATATCTCCAAGGTATGCCTGTATATGAAAGGTGTGGTAATTGGACAATTTTTTCTTACTCAAAGTTCAGCTTTTTCTATAGTGCAACATAGTGACCTTTCACAATTTCTGCAACATATGCAAAATCCTGACCTGAGAACTCAACAAAGGAGAATAAGTTGGCACTGGTTTGTTCAGACATAGTGTCTATATCTATTGGTTTTTGTATAGCTTGAGGTCAAGCTGGTTGGCAAAACCTCTCTTTATGCTCTCTGCCTTTTTGTACATACTTATCCTTCCTCACCATCTCTCATCTCCTTCAGGGCTTTGTTTATGCACATCCTTGTTCTTAGCTCTCAAAGAGTCTCTAAAAACTACACATTTCAGATTTGGTAAGAACACTGGTTTGAAGCTGGAAAGGCTTAAGTTTGAATTCTGGTTCCTGCTCTTACAACTGTGGAACTTTGGGCAAATAACATAAGATTTCTAAACCTCATTGTCCTCATATTTATAGCTGGTTTAACAATATTTACATTTCAGTCTTGTTTTAAGAGTTAGAGCTATTCTAAGTGAAGGATTAAGCTATGGGAAGCAGTCAGTGTTTGTGATTCTGATTATTATGGTGTATATGTTTGATAGTGGGAATTTTTTTCTAGAAAATTATTATTTTGTCAATATATTGGTTAATAACATGTCCTATATAGACACAAGGGCTTTTTGTAGAGCTGTCAGAATATGCTTATCTTGTGGGGTTTTTTCCTGACAACTGCCACTATGGGAGAAATAATGGGGCAAAGATAAAAGAAGCTGACATAGAGTCAAGTAGTTTATAGTCCTCTTCTCTCAGGAGTCCCAGGTCTCAGGTAAAAAAAAAAGCCATAATTTTGAATTTTTAAAAAATCAACTTGCATGAAAATTTACAGTTTAACTCTATTGATGGCAGGCAAGGGTATGTGATACCTTCTAAGTACGATTAGGCATTTGTGAAATAGCCTAAGGGGAACGTAAACATATGGCATTGTGAAAGTATCCTCTATAAATAGATGTGAAATACCTGATTCGGTGTGCATGCTCATAAACAAAGCATTTACTGTCTCTTTGGATATTGAATTATACTTAGTAGGACTATCTTTCAGTCATATTATCATTTATCCAGAATTTATTTTAATGTACTCTTTGACTGACATCCTAAATTTAAAAAACTTTGTTAGGATGTGCTAACATACCACTGTGCCTAAAAGAAATGGCTCTCTGACTTGGTTTCAATGGCAATTTCTCTTTTGTTTTCATCTTGGATTTTTGTTTCTTCTTTTGTTTATCTATTGACTTGTTTTGGCTAAATTTTATATTTATTATAAATGAATTCTACTTTTCCAGTCAGTGTCTAGTTTTTCATATGCTAATATCTTTCATTTGTATGTAGGTATTGGAGATATGAGGGTGAATAAAAAACAGTTTCTGTCCTGAAATATCTTAAAGTGTATTAAGGACAGAGAAAATTAAACAGACAACAATAATATGTTGTACTCGGTTTTAAAGGTTTATTTTAGATTGACGATGAAAAAACGTGCAATGGACATATAACCACAATCCATCCGAGGAGTTTGTACTTTATAGTAGATGTGAAAGAGCTCTTGAGGAACTTTTTTTTTCTTTTTCTTTTGAAGACTACTGACATGATCCTATTTGGGATTTAGAACAGTCTGGCTTTCATAGGGAGAATGGCTTGGAGGGTACATTAGAGTTTTTATAGTATTCTCAATTTACCACCTTAATAATTGTATGAAAAATTAAGTATTGAACAAATGTATTACTGTGGCTATATAACACCCACATAACCACTAAGAAATGACAATATTTGACCTAGCTAATCAATATATTGTTCTCTTTTTATTGTTATATTGTGATTACATTGTTTTATTGTCATTTACAGGCAAAAACTCTAAAAATTTCATAGAGATCTTCTAAACAACTCATTTTTACTAATGAAGACTTTGAGAGAGAAAGATTTTAGTGACAAGTCCACATTAACCAATGTAGTTTATAATAACATTGCTAGGGTGAATACTTCAGCCCTCAAATTGAAAGTAAAACCTATTTCACTTAAAAATTTCATTCTGAGTGGGATTTTATTTTTTTAATGAAAATTGAAAAAGATACTTTAACTTAACTCAGAGAAAATGCATGCTGTCCAATGAGCTACTTCATAAATTAATTCACCAGAAGCTGGAGTCTAGAGCTAAATGGGATTGGAGAGGTGGGTACGAGAACCTCTGTAGCAACCTTGGGGAGAGGCATGGGAGTTTCAGGTTTTGGATCAGAGGTTAGTTTATTTCATTTTTAGATCCTAAGGGTCCCTAGCCCAAACTGACATCTGGCTTACATTGAATAGTATTTCATAGTTTTATACTTTTCAAGTAGTGAAATGTTGAACTTTGCAACAGTTCTGTTATATAGTTGAGGCAACAATTTTGTTGCCTTAAAAAATTAAACTTTAATGCATGTTAGTAAAAGAGATTTTGAGTCCAAAATCCATTTATTCTTATTTTTTTAGTCTAGTGCTTTAAGCTTTTGTCACATTGACTTCATTGCTTTTCTCTTAAAAAAAAATTGTTCCATTTGAGTGGGCACAAATGGACATACTTGTATTGCATGGAAAGTATATCCATCCAGTGCTGGAGTTTATGGTTAAAAATAGACTCATAATTTTTTGACAAGAGTGTTAGATATCTTTTCTTTTCTGCTTAGATCTACTCTTCATCTTCTTTCCACCCTGCTCTGTGGCCGGTGAAGTTGATCCAGTATAGCTTGCTTAATATTAGGGTACCCTTGCTTACTGTTTTCTTGTTGTCTTTGATTAGTGGAAACACCAGCAGAGATCAGAGGATAGGAGGAGATTGACAAGCTGGACATTTATTCCCCTGGCACTCTGTTTGCTGAGTCAACATGAGCTAGCTGCATCATCTGGAAAACCCTCTCTAAGTCCTGGAAGCAACTCAAGCCCTTTCATGAGCAGACTCCCTGTTGTTGCTGATCTTAGTGTACTGCATTTTCCTTTACTCGTTTTCTTAAACTCTGTCTACATTTTCGTAACCTGTTCCTTTCTGTTTGTTTGTTTGTTTGACTTTTCAAATTATCCAGTTTGAACATTAACATGACTGTTTGGAATTGTCATTTCATTGGAGGAATATATAAAAATTGTTTTCCTAGGGTCAAAAATGCACTGTTAGGAAGCAGTGCAGTGTAGTACTTAAGAGGATAACCTCTAGTGCAGCCAGCCTCACTTCAGCTCAGCTCTCCATTTCCTCCCTGTGTGTCCTTGAGGACATTTCTTAATGCATTGGCATCTCAGTTTTCTTATTTATAAATGAATATATGTTTGGTAATGTGTCTATATATATATATATTATCTAACACATCATTGAAATGACACTGCCCAAAAGAAATATATTGTGATGTAAAGTGAGCCATAAATGCAAGCCATTTATGGAATTTTATACTTTTCATTAGTCATTTTAGAAACAGGTAAAATTAATTTTAAAAAATGCCTATTTAACCTAATATATTCAAAATATCATTTTAACATGCATAAAAATGTACAAAAAAATCAAATGTGTAATTTACACTTAGAGCATATCTCAGTTTGAACTGGCCACATTTCAAAAGTGCAATAGCTACACATGGCCAATAGTTCCCCTATTGGGCAGCACAACTTTAGAATTTCTTCTAACTTGGACCTATTTAAACAATTGTCTCAATAAATTGTGTTCCCTATTTTTTCTGTTAACCCTAATGTGCTTATAGTATGCTGGATGCTCAGAGTTTGTAAGTCACATTCCTATACATCCATGAACATCTGCTCCCAAAAGTTGAACTTTAAGCTCACAAGGAATCATCTGTATTATTTTCCAAACTTTCTATGCCAGTTGTATTTGTTATTATAATAATTTAATTTAATTATTTAATCATTTATAAATCAATGAAATATAAGTGTGGAAAGAAATTGAGTTGTCATTTCTATGAAAATTAGTTTGAATTCTTTGGGAAGGACCAATCAAGGAGAGACACTAGAAATGCTCTTTTTGGATTAGATGTAGTAGAGACAACTGAAACACTGAGGAAAACTAATCTAAAAAACATGTGGGATTTTGCATTCTGACCAGTATGCAAGTATTAGCAAATTTCTGTTTTGCTTAAATAAACTGAATCTGGATATCATAGAATGATCTTATGATTATGTTTTATGAAAATAATAAAATGCAAAATTTTAATATAAAGATATAGAATCAGAGAAAAGATCTTGACATTATAACCACAAGCTGGTAAAATATTTTTTACTTTCATATGTATTAAGATAAAATGAGTACTTATATTTTGTTTGTATCATTTAATGATTCTTCACTTCAAGCAAGTTAATTTTTTATTAACTTCAAGCAAAAAAAATAAAAAATAAAAAATAAAAAATAAAATAAAAAATAAAAAAAATAAATAAAAAAATAAAAAAGTTAATTTTTTATTCACTTCAAGCAAGTTAATTTTTTATTAACTAGCCATAAGTCTTCATTGCAAATTCCATGAGGGCAGGTATCAAAGTCGTTTGTCATTTTATCCCCAATTCCGGAATAGTGGATAGCTCAAAGTAGATGCTCAACAAATATTTGTTGAGATTGACTAACTCATTATTTCCATATGGCACCTACCACCATGCAAGTCTGCTGTTTTTTCAGTTTATAGTTTACTGTCACATTTTTAAAAACAAGATATTGTTTTATTTACAACATACATAATCTTACAGCCCTTTTTTTCTAAGTGAAACATAACTCTAGTCCTCTAGCAGGAGAAAACTCATGTAGAACTTAACTCAGTAAATTTAAACTTGATGTTCTATTGAAACAGTGCTTCGCTGAGAAAAAAATGGAAGAGTAAAGTAAAGAAGTCTATCATCCTGAGATGGCCAAAAAACTTTGTTTTCATATGCTTCTGGGGGCTGTGAATAAATATCCAACAACCCTCATCTGGATTCACAATCTGCTCATCAAAAATGCTTAAATTTATCTACTTTATAAATATCCCTATCAACTGACATTGGCTATGGTTACACATGTAAACCAATTTTGAAAATTCCCTGAAATTAGCTAAAGGGTTTGTACATAGTTATTCACCACAATGATGGTGAAGATTTAGTCACAGTGAAGTTAAATAGTTATAATTTATATTAGGATCTTTCCTGAGAAACTTGTCAATATGCTTATTTTTCCATAGTTCCTACACTTTTATTTTAATATAAATTTTTATTAAAACATTACATACACAAAAAGTGCATCATCAGCTTGATGAATTTTCACAAATATGTAAAGTACCCTGATAAAGAAACAGAATATTATGAGATGCCAGGAAGCTTCTCTTATGTCTTCTTCCAGCTTCCACCTTTCCTAGTAGTAATTATATGCAGACTCGATCATCATAGATTACTTTTACCTGTATATGAACTTTATAGAAATAGAATTGCTCAATATTTACTCTTGTGCCTGGCTTTTTTCACTCAATAATTTTTTAAAAAGATTTTTTCATGTATATAGTGGTAGTTGGTTTATTATCATTGATTTATAGTATTCCACTGACAAATATACTACAATCTCTTTATCCATTCTACTACTGATGGGAATTTGGGTTGTTCTCAAGTTTTGGTTGTTATGAATAGTGATTCTATGAACATTCTTGAACATTTTGGTGAACATATAAACACATGTCTGTTAAGTATAAATCTATGAGTGGAATTTCTGAGTCATGAGATATACCGATGTGAAGTTGTAATAGATACTGCAGTACAATCTTTCCTGGATGATTTGCTTTACAAAATATAAAAGGCAAAGTAGATTTTGATCATGGAAATTGCAACTGGCCGGTCATATTAATAAACATTGTATATACATGTACTTGTTAATGTCCAAGTAGATTCCTTAGCAAATTTATTCCCTTGAAATAAAAAAATCTGTTAGCTAGAGAATAGTTAACAGCCCCTATGTGTTTTGTGTAATTTTAATGGTGTTTTAAATTTCCACAAGTATAGAAACATATATGCTAATAAAAATTCTAGGTAATATTATAAAAATAATATGTTCATAAATATGATTTATTTTCCAAGTATACTAGGACTACCCATGCCTATGGAAATGGAATTAGAAATGAAATTTTATCATATGCATACATGAAGCCAAAGACACTATTTTGTCACATTTATGTTTACTATTTAGAGTGGGACTTCAAAAAACATGAAATATTTGTTCAGTTTTGTTTGTTTCCTTGTATATATAATAGCTTACTCTCAGTTAAATTAAAAATTGTCTTTTATATATGCAATTTCTCATTTTCAATAATATTTTAAACATCTCTGTTGTGCATAGGACAATTTTGTCTTAATACACACTCTCAAGTAGAACATAAAACTTATTTGAAATATGTTTTTATTTTACAAATTAAATCAGATATTTTCTTTTTTTAAACTTATGACATCCCTCAGGATATAAACAATATTCAATCTTCAAATTTTTAGTTTTGTAATCCTAAATATCAATAAACCAATCTATCATTCAGAGGAGAAAGCAGCAAATGACTACTCCAAATTGCCCTGCCCCCATCCATCCTCTTACCTACTCTCTATGCAGTCCAGGGTTACTGACACTAAATGCTTCCGAGGCAAGAATGGTATTTTATTTCTGTTTGCAGTTTGAAAGGCTAACATACTCCCTGGAACACTTCAAACATGGCTAAACTTAACTGAATTAATTTTTTTCCCTCTTTTACAAAACTTAATGTCATTAAAATTATCTAATTGTCAAACTACCAACTACTCAATTGGTTTATTTGACTTTGCTGACAACCCTTCCTTCCTTGAAACAATTTTTTTACACTAATTTTCACTGCTCCACTTTTGTATTCATTGTCTCTAAAATTTTTTTTTGTGATTCTCTGCCACCACATTCTCACTATTTAAGCATTTTCCATCGTTTGACTTTAACTCTCTTCTTACTCTTTGTGCTTTGCTATGACATCAGCTCTCATATCTCAAACCATATATCCAACCCAGTCCTTTCCTGAGAAATGCATTTAGACCCCATTTATTTAACGGCCTACTTACGTAATTACTGGCATCATTCCATCTCAGCTCCAAACTTAATTTAGTTCTGTATCCTTTGTTGCAAACTGAATCTTCCTCTTGTAATTCTTACTTTGGTAAATGGTACCTATGTTGCTTATGTTAAAAAATTGGAAATTGTCTTAAATATTTAGTAATGCATTCTCCCTCATTCTCCTACATTCACTCAAACACTGAAATAGTCATGAGCTATTTCCTTACTTCTCCAACCATCCTTTTTATTGCTAATATATTTCATGCACACATAATTTTTTCCATGTACTCTTTTTTTTTTTTTTAATTTTTTATTGTGGGTAAAAATCAAATTTTTCACAATACATTCCAATATTTGTAAAATGATATATAAATATATATGCATATATGTGCATTTGCTTACAAAAATGTTATATATATATATATATATATATTTTTTTTTTTTTAAAGAAGTGCTTAACTTACCTAAATATTACATGGAACCTACAGGGATTCCCATGTTGCCCACCTCTCACACCTCCCACCACATCCCACACAAACATCTCCCACAAGTGTGGCCCATCATCCTCAATGGACTTACACATCCTGGGGCCTTGCCATCAATCATAGACCACAGTTCCCATCGTAGACCACACTCTCTCCCACACAGTTCTGAGTGGTGTGTGCTGATTTAAAATGGCCTACATCCGTTGCCACAACGGCACTCAGGACAACCTGCGAATCCCAAAGAAGCCCCGGTATTTCAACTGTTTTTTTAATAGCTGCCATTCTGATGGGTGTAAGATGGTATCTCATTGTAGTTTTGATTTGCATTTCCCTGATAGCAAGTGATGTTGAGCATTTTTTCATGTGCTTTTTAGCCATTTGTATTTCTTCCTTGGAGAAGTGTCTTTTCAGGTCACTTGCCCATTTTTTAAATGGGTTGTTTGTCCTTTTATTTTCAAGGTGTAGGATTTCTTTATATATGTAGGATATTAGGCTCCTATCAGATATTTGGTTGCCGAATATTTTTTCCCATTGGGTAGGCTGCCTTTTTATTTTCTTAATAACATCCTTTGAGGTGCAGAAGTTTTTAATTTTGATGAGATCCCATTTATCTATTTTTTCTCTTACTGCCTGTGCTTTGGCTGTGAAGTTCATGAAACCATTTCCTATTACAAGGTCCTATAGATGCTTCCCTACATTATCTTCCAAGGTCTTTATGGTTTTGGCTCTTATATTTAGATCTTTGATCCATCTTGAGTTGATTTTTGTATAAAGTGTGAGATGGTATTCTTCTCTCATTCTTTTGGATATGGACATCCAGTTCTCCAAGCACCACTTGTTAAAGAAGCCATTCTCTCCCAACTGAGTGGACTTCGTGGCCTTGTCAAATATCAGATAACTGTATATGCGAGGATCTATATCAGAACTCTCAATTCGGTTCCATTGGTCAGTAGGTCTATCCTTGTGCCAATACCACGCAGTTTTGATCACTGTAGCTTTGTAGTATGTTATAAAGTCAGGTAGTGTGATACCTCCAACTTCATTTTTCTTTTTCAGTATGTCCTTGGCAATTTGGGGGCTCTTGCCTCTCCAAATATATTTTGTGGTTAGTTTTTCCAGTTCCTTAAAAAATGCAGTGTTGACTTTTATTGGGATTGCATTAAATCTGTAGATTAGTTTGGGTAGGATAGACATCTTTATGATATTTAGTCTTCCTAGCCATGAACAGGGAATATTTTTCCATTTATTTAAGTCTTCTTTGATTTCCTTTAACAGTGTTGTGTAGTTTTCTGTATATAAGTCCTTTACATATTTAGTTAAATTTATTCCTAGGTATTTGATTCTTTTAGTTACTATTGTAAATGGTATTTTTTTCTTCATTTGGTTTTGAATTAAGGTAATGTTGGCATCATAGAATGAGTTAGGCAATATTCCTTCCTCTTCAATCTTTTGGAAGAGCTTAAGTAGAATTGGTGTTAGCTCTTTCCGGAATGTTTGGTAGAATTCAGCTGTGAAGCCATCTGGTCCTGGGCTCTTCTTTGTTGGGAGGTTTTTGATGACTGAGTCTATCTCTTTACTTGTAATTGGACTGTTGAGTTCATCTATTTCTTCTTTCATCAATGTAGGCTGTTTGTGGGTTTCTAGAAACTTGTCCATTTCCTCTAAATTATCATTCTTGTTGGCATATAATTTTTCAAAATATCCTCTTATGATACTCTTCATTTCTGTGGGGTCAGTAGTGATATCCCCTTGCTCATTCCTTATTTTATGTATTTGCATCTGTTCTTTCTTTTTCTTTGTTAGTCTGGCTAAGGATTTGTCAATTTTATTGATATTCTTGAAGAACCAGCTTTTGGTTTTGTTTATTGTTTCCAGTGCTTTCTTATTCTCTATTTCATTTAGTCCTGCTCTAATATTTGTTATTTCCTTCTTTCTACTTCCTTTAGGTTTAGTTTGTTGTTGTTTTTCCAATTCCTCCAAGTGTACAGTTGGGTCTTCAATTTTAACTCTTTCTTCTTTTTTAATATATGAATTTATGGCTATGAACTTCCCTTTCAGGACTGCTCTTGCTGCATCCCATAGGTTTTGATATGTTGTGTTGTTGTTTTCATTAGTTTCAAGGTAGTTACTGATTTCTTTTGAGATTTCCTATTTGACCCATTGTTTGTCTAAGAGTGTGTTGTTTAACTTCCATATCCTTGTGCCTAACCTTTTTCTCTGGCCCTTAGTGATTTCCAATTTCATTCCATTGTGGTCAGAGAAATTACTTTGTATAATCTCAATCTTTCTGAATTCATTGAGAGTTGTTCTGTGGCCTAGCATGTGGTCTATTTTGGAGTATGTTCCATGTACACTAGAGAAGAATGTAAATCCTGCTGTATTTGGGTGTAGTGTTCTGTATATGTCTATTAAGTCCAGGTCTTCTAATGTATTGTTGAGTGCCTTTATTTCTTTATTGATTCTCCATCTAGATGTTCTGTCTAATGATGATAGTGGTGTGTTGAAGACCCCTGCTATAATTGTAGAGGCATTTATTTCTCCTTTTAGTTTTTCCAGAGTTTGCCGCACGTATTTTGAGGCACCCCAATTAGGTACGTAAATGTTGATGATTGTTCTCTCTTCTTGAGAGAATATTCCTTTTACTAATATGTAGTGTCCATCTTTGTCTCTTACAATAGTTTTGCATTTAAAGTCCATTTCGTCTGATATTAGAATAGCTACTCCTGCCCGTTTTTGGCTATTTTTAGCTTGTAAAATGGTTTTCCAGCCATTCACTTTCAGCCTCCTAGAATTCCTGGGTCGAAGGTGGGTTTCTTGTAGAGAGCATATAGATGGATCATATTTTCTTATCCATTCTGCCAATCTGTGTCTCTTGATTGGTGAATTTAATCCATTAACATTCAGTGTTATTATTCATAACGAATTTCTTACTTCAGCCATTTTCCTTTGGGTTAATGTATGTCATATGTTGTTTTGTTTCTCTTTTTGTCTTTTCAGTTGTTTTTAGCCTCTCCTCCAACTCTCTCTCCCTTGTTTTTTCCTTTCAACTTGTAGTGATTCCTTTAGTATTTCTTGAAGTGCTGGTTTCTTATTGACATACTCTCTTAATTTCTGTTTATCTGTGAATATTTTGAACTCTCCATCATATTTGAATGCCGGTTTTGCTGGATAGAGGATTCATGGCTCGAAGTTTTTTTCTTTTAGTATTTTGACTATGTCATACCACTGTCTTCTTGCCTCCATGGTTTCAGCTGAGAGATCAGCACTTAATCTTATTGTGCTTCCCTTGTATGTGATGGTTCTCTTTTCTCTTGCTGCCTTGAGTATTTTCTCTTTGTCTTGAGCATTGGGCATTTAGACAAGTATACGTCTTGGAGTTGGCCTGTTGGGATTTATACTATTTGGGGTGCACTGTGCTTCCTGGATCTGCACATCCATCTCTCTCAGTAGGATTGGGAAGTTTTCAGCCATTATTTCCATCAACACTCCTTCTGTTCCCTTTCCCTTCTTTTGTCCTTCTGGGATGCCCATAATGCATTTGTTTGTGAGTTTTGTGTTATCGGTTAATTCCCTGATTCCATGCTGGATTTTTTCTATCTTTTTGTCAATATGTTCTACTATCTCTTTGATTTCAGCTGTATTGTCTTCCATATCACTAATTCTTTCCTCTGCCTGTTCAAATCTGCTAATATGTGAATCCAGCATCTTTTTGATTTCTTGGATTGTGCCATTGTTCAACATCACATCCATTATCTTTTTAGGCATGTTTGCAATTTCTTCAGTATGTTCTCCCAGTGTCTTCTTTATGTCCTTAATCTCTTCCTTCACTTCTTTAAGTTGGTCCATGATATTTGTTTGGATAGCTTTGATTAGTTGTTTGATGTTCTGCATCACTTCCTGGTTTTTAATTTGTTCATTGGACTGGTCCATGTTTTCCTGTTTCTCAGAGTCATTTGTATTTTTTTTTGTTGCCCTCTGATCATCATATTATCTTAATGGGTTTGTTCAGTTGATTAGCTTTTCTCTATGCTCTAGAGTTTTATTTAGCTGGTGCTTCTGTGTGTGAGTTAAGTTTTCTCTTTGGCACTTTTTCTTCTTATTTTATTTCCTTGCTTCTTTGTATGTTCCCTTGAAGGCAAAAGATTAGGGCCAGAGGAATCAAAAGATGTAAGGAAGGCAGAAGGATAATAGTAATATTGATAAAAGTTAGAAGAGGGGCCAAATGAGACTTAATGAGATGAATATTTAACTTGTGTAGGCAGTGTAGAGTAATAGGAAAAAAAGTGGAGTTCCTACAAGGGGCTGAGAAAACAAATGGAGGAATATATATATAGTGATTTAGAAGGCTAGAATTATGAGGAGGGAAAGAAATGGTAAAGAAAGGGTTGAAAGGATAAAGTTAATACAAAAAAAAAAAAAAAGAAGAAAACAAAATAGATGGAATAGAAATTGACACCCTTAAGTTGTGGGCCTATGTAAAAAATGTTGTATCTAAGAGCCACAACAGAAAGCAGAAGGCAGAAAGATGAAGAAAGGATAAGCGATAGTTTGGAATACAAAATCAATATAGACAGTGAGTGGGAAATTACTGAAGAAGAAGCACAGCAAAGAAGCGACAAGCTAGCAGCACCTAATTTTTAAAAAATGAAAGAAAAAAGAAAGGGGGTAGGAAAGAGGAAAGAAAAGCAAGAGAGCAGAAATAAACAGAAAAACCAAAGATCCACACAGGCAAGCAGTCAAACAGAGCTAAAGAGGGTCAATGATTCCCTCAGGGTCCATATGGATCCTCTCTGCCTGCTTGAGTTTATCAATCAATTTCCCTGCAGGGTTCTATATGCAGGTCCTGAAACAGCTTTTAGCTATTAAACTAAATTAAAAAGAATTTGTTTTTCATTTATTGAAGTGACCTTCTCACTTTTTTTTTTTTTTGGTGAAATACAGGACCCAAAATAATTCCTCCTCTAGACCAACCCCCTTTCGGAAGGGACCCTAGCTGGGCTGGTGGAAAATAATCAAGCACGTCCCACTTCCTTGGCTCCCCAGGGTAGCTGTAGCTCTGATGTTAGTCATTGAGGAGTGCTAAAGACGGCCGACTCCGTCCCTTCTGGAGCTGAGCACCAGCATCACCGGGTTGCTGTGTAAATCAGTTTGACTCTGCAGATTCGCCTCTCCTCTCAGACTGATGCTGCTTCAGGTCGGCTTATCTGCTCCCCAAAGCTATGGGATGGTCCAGACAGCCAGATTGATGGCAAAAAAAAAAAAAAAGAAAAAGAAAAAATTCCCTTCCCTGTCCTCCAACAGAACCCTCCCTCTTTTGAAGAGTGTCCCCTCTTCCTGGCTCCGTGGCGGCCCGGGGTTTAGCCCTGGGCAGCTAGGCAAATCAACTCCCTCCCTCGAACAGAATCACCCCTCCCCTCCACCGGGTGCCAATTCGCTCTGGCTGTTCTGTTCACCCAAGGTCCAAGGGGCTCCAGGCAGCCAAATGGCCAGAAAATAAAACTTTCTTGCCCCACTCGCGGCTCCAACCAGCTGTTTTACTTTTTTTTCTCCCTAACCGCGGGGCTCAGCTGTCTGTGCCAGCCACCACCGGCAGGCTTAAAACTCACGAATCTCTACCATTCCATCCACGTCGTTGATCGACACAGATAGATGCCCCAAGCTTCTCATTCCACATGTGCATAGCACAGACCCCCGGGCAGGACTCCGAGCACAATCCACCTTGCTCTGGGAGCTTGCAGTGTGTGCCCTCCTACACTAACACCATCTTCTCCATGTACTCTTGTAATTGCATTTTTACTGCTCTGGGAACTCCAAATTTCTAGTTCCTCCAGTCTGTCTTCTATATGCCAGGCACCATGTATATGCTTTTGTCATAAGCAAGTAAGGCTATGAACTTACCTAACTAGATTATACATATGCATATTATGCTGGTTAATGAGGATATGAAAGAGAATGAAACAGGTTTCTGTGTCATCAAGGAACTCACAATGTTGTAAATAACTCTTGGACTCTTATAAACTGATATAAGTACAGGGGGACATTAAAAGGAATATCCAGTCTTTCAACCAACTATTTATTGAGCGACTTTGGGCCCCGGTCTAAGCACTGTGGATATAGAACTAAATGGGGCAAAGAGCTCATGAGATTTATTTTCAACGACAATGTTGGGTTGTCAAGGCTGGTTTCAAAAGGGTGATGACACAGGAGCTGAGATTTAAAATCAAAATGGTGAGGCTTAAATATTGGTATGTTTTAGTAAAAATTCAAAGATGACTATGATATGTATGGTTAGAAATCACTGACCCTATTGTCTATTGCCTAGATAAACTACCCTACCAGCTAAACAAAGAGTTTACATATCCATGTATGGACATAAGCTAATCCCAATGGATGTAATGGAAACCGCTCCCTCTCCCCCTACCCAATTCCCTCTTTTCTACCAAAACAAAAAACAAAAAACAAAAAAACAAAGAACATTGGAATTCTCCTCAAGCTTCTTTCATTTGTTAATTCAACCAGTCACACCAATCACAAGTATTTATTGAGTGCTTCCTACACCCTAGACCAGAGGACAAAGGCTTTTCTTAGCAACTGATATTTTAATTGCAATTTCAAGGATCTGTAGTTATTACTTCAGGGAAAGCAAGTGTGAGGAAAGTGAACAGCAGGTGCTGTTCATTAGGGAGTGTGGCTTGAGGAACTGAAACAAGCACAGAGGGACTGGAGTCCAGAGAATAGTCTGTCTCTACACTGGATTTAAGTTTCTTAAATTCATACTCCAGAGATATAAAATTATTTTCATTTACATGGCCTCAGAACTTGCCAGAACACTGATATAGAGTAGGATGTTAATGTATATTTGTTGAATAGGTTAATATACATAATACCAACTTGAAATCCACCCATAATAGTAGTTGGGCCTAATGGTTTAATGTATAAAATCATAGGGTTTCTCAAAATTATTTGATCAAATTTTTGCTTTTGGAGCCACTGTGAAGAGGTTCATGCCCTTGATAATGTTTATACTTTATAAAAGCTGAAGCCTGTGGGACTGAGCGACTGTCTCTAGGAAACAACAGAAACAGATAGAACAGCCCTCTAATTCTTTTACTCAGTTATTCACTAAAGCTACCTGAATTTCTAAGGCACATAGTGCCTGAGAAATCGTTGTGATGGCTATTTCACACACTCTCTCTCTCTCTCTCTCTCTCTCTCTCTCTCTCTCCTTCCCTCTCTCTCTGTATGTGTACATATATATATATATACACACACACACACACAGTAACAGAGGCCTTCAACTCTAAATATAGATGAGAACAGTGGGAATTTCAGAAAACATTGGTGCCAGGGAGAGAACATTTTGTATCTCACAGGTGACTGCCTGGCTTCTCGACCTCCACAATAAGATTGACCTTGCGATGCCTCATAGATTTGCTCATTCTTTAATTTCTGGGGAGGGAGCAAGAAATCCTGTGAAGTGAAAAGAGCAGTCTCATGCAGGTCTATTGTTCAAATTTTTATCCTACCACTCACCACCACATGATCCTTAGATATTTACTTATTATTTGAGGGCCTCAGTTAATCTGTATGTATTTAACATATAACTAACTATAATACTAAGCACTTGTAGGAAATGGTAACAAACTTAAAATAAGTGAAGCTCCTTACACATATTATGCAACTCAAGCAGTCATTTCCATTATCCCACTCTAATTCTGTTTCATGATTATTTTTTGGACAAATGATCAAAAGTTGAGGAATCAGAGGCAAATTAATATTCATAAAATTCAGATCATGATAATTTATTTCACAATGTCATATAAACAATGCCCTTATTTGGGTACTTTAAAGGTACATAAAGAAAATAACTTCATACATGTTGAGAAACTTCATTTTGTTGCTACCTAGCTTTGGCTTAAGATCTCTATGCTTGACTGTTCATTTTCACCATAGATTGAGGGTTTGTTGTGAAAATTCACCTGATTTGTACTTACCTTTCTCTCTCTCAGGGAAAATAAGAGACTCTAAAAATAATATTCACCAAGGTGATCAAGCAATAGACCAGAATTTTCTTTTCTGCAAATTATAGTGTAAGTTATATTCCAATATATTTCTCTTTTGATAGCAATGACTCTGAACTGTGCCTGGTAATCCCACTTTGTTCCACGTCTTACTATCCATCTCCTGTGACATTACTTCCTGCAAAGCTCCATGCAGAAATTATTTAGATTCCTTTTTACGAGCTCCTGTAAGTACCCTTTGCAATTTGACTGTATCTTACTGAAAATATAGTTCCATTTCTTCAAAGTAGCAATTAAATAATTATCCTGTTTTCTTAGCTCCTGCTTCTTGCTAAATATAACCATTTTGTCATTTTGGGAACAGTTTCTTTGTTTGATTATACTCTTTCTGCTTTTTAAAAAGTGTTTATCAATACTTTGGAGTTCTTGAATCTCTAGCCTATTAATTACTCTGTCAAATACATTTCTTGAAAATTATTAATCCCACTCTTCAGGTGGCTCCCATCTTCCCTCTTGGAAGACAAGTGAAATACCTTGTTTTCTGATTGCTGAGAAAAATGCATTCTGGGAGTCACTGTTTGATACCACCTCTACCCTATTTTAACCAGTACAGGTGCCAAAATTGTGCCTTTTTCTTTTTTTTATTTAGGAATATTTTCTTTGGACAGAAATAATGTACTTTTTGCTTCTTTTATAACTTTTAATGCTTTTACTTAGTCATCAGTATTCATTCAAGATTCTGTAAAAGAAAGATTTCTCCTCATTTTCTAACAGAAAGGAGGTAGAATTAATCTCATTTGAAGATGTACTTATCAAATGCTAATTGAAGTGATGTTTCAATGTTCAACTTTTCATCTGCTAACTCTGAAATAATTTAATTTATAACTTTATCAGAATGAATATCTGTTCTATGGCTAATGAAAGCCATTCTACCATTATTTTAATTATCTTATATTAAGAATTGGTTGCAGGCTATTTGTAGCATTATTAGCTCAATCAAATTGATGTGAAAGCTTTATGAATTCCTAGAGTAGGAAGAAAAATGATCACCTCTGCTGAACTGTGACAAGGATGCAGCCATCACAATTTAACATTGCATTTGGAATAAATTAATGGGAAAAGTAATTGTTTACTACATAGATGATATCTTATCACTGTAACCTTTTCCCTTTTCCAAAAAGAAATATAACACAAATGTAAGTTCATAAAACATACATATAGAGCTCAATGACTCTTTACCAAATGAAAGCCCAAGAAACCACACCAGCTCCAGAAAGGAAACATTACTAGTATTCCCAAAACCACTCTCATGCCCCTGTGATCACTACCTTCTCTTTTCTTGAGGTGACTGCTTTCCTAAATGTAAACACTGTGGTTTGATTTTGCTTGTTTTGTTATGTAAATTGAATGAATCTCTAAGTGTACTCCTAGTCTGATTTCTTTGCTCAGCACTATGTTAGTGAGATTTATCCCCATTATTGCACGGAGCAGCAATTCATTAGTATTCATTGCCTTACAGAATTTTGTGATATAAATACACCATAATTTATTTAGTCATTCTGCTATTAATAGGCATTTTGATTTTCTAATTTTGGAAATTACCAAAAAACTTGCCATGAATATTCTTGTGCATGTTTCTGAGTGCAAACCATTATGTTGCTTATAGAACTAAGTGATAACTATGCCAGTCTTCAGCTATAACTTTGTAGGATAATTCCAAAGAGTTTCCAGGAAGGTTGTCCAATTTAGAGTCCCACCAGCAAAGTATGAGAGTTCCTGTTGCCCCACATCTTTGCCAACACTTGGTAATGTAATTAAAAAAAAAAACAAAACAAAAAAACAAAACAAAACAAAAAACACCTTGCCATTCTGGTAAATGTCTCATCAGGGTTTTAATTTTTATTTCCTTAATTGTTGATTGGATAATTCCTATGTTATTGGTCATTTGATACCCTCACTTATGAGGGATCTGTTCAAGTCTCATGCCTATTTTTCTACTAAATTATCTTTTTGATTTGTAGGAATTTTAATATATTCTGGATATAAGCCTTTTGTTGGTTTAACCATATTTATCAATCTTTGGATTGCCTTTTTGGACTCATGATCAACAGAAATCTCCTGATTTTAATGTAATCCAATTTATTGACCTTTTCTTTGAATGTTAGTGCTTTTTGAGTGTGTTCTGTGTAAGAAATCATAAAGATGTTCCCTTATATTTTCTTTTAAGTATTCAAACATCCTGAAAGAGAATTCAAATAGAAAGAGTGACCCCTTGCTTGCACACATATATACATGCACATTACATATACCAAGAAGTAGAACAATCAGAACTTGTCTTTTGGACCCAACTTTAACTCTCATTTATTCAAATGTCTATATCCCCACTTTCAATCCAATAAATGTCCTTGAACTTCACCCATTTTTAATAACATTTCTGCTTATTGGAGGGGTAGGTTGGGCAGTTGGTAAGGAATGCTTTGGTTTAAAAGTTTAGCAATGAGTACCCAATGTCTTACCACAAACTACGTGACAGTACTAGGTTGGGTGCCACTTTCTCTATTTGTTTCAGTAGGGAAACACATACAGAGACTAAGGAAATTATTAAAATAATCTCTAATAAGCCTATTTTATAAAGTTAAAAGACATGTTTCAATATCTGATAACAAAATAATCTTAAACTACTAGTAAAGGGAGTTTATTTTTCTCTTGACTTTGTGCTTCTTATGAAAAAAATGAAGGGTGACTGTATTGCCTTTATTGAAGCCAGATGTGACACTTCCCACAGTTATATTTAGTCTCAGGCTATTCCAGGGTAAAGGGCTTAACAGCATATAGTGTTCAAGTATTTTAATTTTATATTTGAGAGTTTCCACACTATTTCTTAAATATGTCTTTTTGCCATAGATCTGTTAGAACATCAACCATTGTCTTAATTATTATTGTGGTATAATAGGATGTAATGTCTAATCAATCTTCACTGTTACTCCTATCTAAACAATCCTCCCTTCATGTACAAAAAGGAAGAAATAATAGATGCAATTTACATAATGCTTTAATGTAGTCATGCTGAGCAACATGATTCACAGATAATCAACTTTGTTAAAGATAATAGTGTACCAATTTATAACAGAGTGCTGTATTACATTGGTTGAGGGAGGTGGGGGTATAGAATAAAAGCAGATGTTTCCAGGGAATGTAGTGTGGTTTAAGCACCAAAAAGAAGAAACAATAATTATTAAACCAGTGTTTAAGAACACTTTTGAATGGAAATATTTCTTCAGACTAAATGTAACACAGAGGTTCAATATAGAAATTGTGTAAGGGTACCCAGACCAGCTTGGCTATCTCTGTACCTTGCCCTTTTTCATTTTGTAGAAAAAACAAAACAAAACAAAACAAAACATCAGACCCTAGATATTGCAGAATACAGCACAGAATTAGTGCAATATTCAGGCAGAACGTGCTCATTGAAAAAATCTTCTAAAGTAAGACTGACAAGAATAAAGTTGGAAAGAAACCCAAGTCATCTGGCTGAGGATCAAGCCCTGGAGTGTGAGTGAAGTGGAATCTATTGATTCTGGGGTGGCATAGGGAAGTCGGTAAGACTCAGGGATTATTCCAGTGGTTAGGATACCACAGCATCCTGAAAAAATCCACTTGTGTCACCTTGTTTTGACACCACCATACTATAAGATAAAGATAAAACTGTTTAACATGACATATAAATTCTGCTTTGAAAAGTTGTATAAACTTGACATTTAAGAGATAGCCTTATATAGTTGGTTTTGGATTTGAAAATATCTAGTTTTGAATCCAACTTATGCAGATGTTTTCCTTGTAATCTGAAAAACCTTTCCTTATCTTTACCCATATAGCAGGCCATAATTTATCCTATAAAAAGCCAACTGGAATACTATCTGCTCTAGAAATCCTTTCACTAGTCTTGAAGGCATGAAGGCATCACTAGGTAGTCTTTTCACTGTACATGGAGAAGATCATGTAAAGTGAAAAGACTGCAGGGCTTTAAATAAGAATGGATATCTTCCACACATAGCAATCCAAAGAATTGTAATTCTCCCAGAATTGGTAGGAATCAATAGCAAGAGCTCATCACTCTGGGCTTCTTCCCAGAATAATACAATAGAGTAAGCTCGTGTCATACCTATTCTTCACTGAGTGGGAATGTTCAACAAGCAAGTACCTTCCACTATGTGTTAACAGAGAAAACCAACTAACAGTCTGTGCAGTGGTATTATGAGTTATAATATAGAGTCTTTTCCAAAGTATATGGTGGAAATGCCACTAAGGGAAATAATTTGAGGGAATATTCCTATATTAGTTTTCCAGGGCTGCTGTAACAAATTACCATGGAGTAGTTGAGTTGGCTTAAACAGCAAACTTTATTATCTCAGAGGTTTGACAGGACCATACTTCCAAAACTTTCCCTTGAGTTTTGGTGGGTGCCCAGCAATCCAAAATTCTTGTTGGTTTGTGGAAAAATTCAAATATTTGCCTCTTTCATATGGCTTTCTCTCTCTCTCTTTCTGTCTTAACAACTGTATCTAAATTACCTCTCCTTAAAAGGACACTAGTCTTATTTGTTTAGAGCCCACCTTAATCTGGTTTGGCTTTATCTTAACTAATAACATCTTCAAAGATTTTATCATAAATTCATATTCATAGGACTAGGGATAGGACTTGAAGATGGGTTTTTGAGAGACACAATATAATCCATATCATTTCCTATGGATTGGATATATAAGAGAGGAAAAAGATCATATAAGCATATTAAAGAGGTTCAAAGCTTTTTATCCTCCACTATCACCAATAAAGCCATCACTCCACTCTTTTGTGAATGCAGATTTCTGGTACAGATGAAGGACAAATTACTGGGCCATGACCCTGAATGATATAACCTTTGCTAGAAAAAGCAAAATGGTGAAAGACATGTTCACATAAAGAACTCTTTTGTCACAATCTCTTGAAATTTTTGTTTTATACCATCTCTTAGTTAATTTTGCCATCTTTTCTCCTTGATCTTATTCCATTGTATAGTAAAGAGATGAGGTTTCTATGTATATAGAAAAAAATTATTTCCCATTTCTCCATATTAGGCCAAATGGATCCAAATGGAGACCCAAGAAAGGATATGAATTATGGAGAGAGCTTAAGGTTGTTTTTAGTAAGTGCAAAAGAAGTTCTTATAAAGAACATGAGTAACAGGACAATTTACCAACTGGAATATCATAGTTCAAAATAAGCAGGGCTCATTTTCCTGGAGTCTCCCAACTATCTATTTGGTTTATGAGCCTGAAGCAACAGTTAATGTTTGATTGAAGGTTAAAGATCATATATATTAACCCCAGACTCAGGTCACTATTGCTAACAGAGTATTTGCATAATATAATAGATAAGATTGGCATACAGAATGTATATATGAAACTGTATTCCTACATCTTTGAATGTGCAGTAAAGCTATTAGTTTTAAGAAAATTATAAAACAATATAACTATGTGGAAATTAAAAAAATATTATTCTAAATGAATGTATCAATGAGAAATTCAAAATACAATTAAATATGATTTGGAAAGAAAAGATGATCTGAACATGTTTTATATTTGCCTGAAATTGTTAATAGTTGCAAAGTCATAATTTTCAGACTTCTAACTTCTGCTGTTTGGACATACACATATACAGCACACAAACATGCATATGAGAAAGAATGAATAAATAAAGCATCCACTTCAAAAAGTTAGGAAAAGGACTACAAAATAAATGTAGGAAAGCAGTTTAAAGGCATAAATAAAATAACAATACCTAATTGTTTTTTAATATTTAGTGGTGGTGATGGAGGGGGGGATTTTAAAAGCTGAATAAAGTAAAGGGAAAGTAGATCAATTAAAAACAACAATGAGATATAACCTTACATATGGAAGCAGATGATGTACTAGATTAAAGTAGTTGTATGATTTAAATTAAACCCAGTTTGAATATCTTAATGAAATGGAAACATTTATGGGTTAATAAAATCTAACTAAATTGGCCCAAAGAGGGAGAAAATATATACTAACAAATAAATAAGGGACAAAATGGACATCCATTGGGACTTTTTTTTATCATAGCTCAGTGGGAAATCTAATAGCATTTTAACAAATCAAAGTCAAACAAAGGCTACAGGTCATCCTTAACTCTTTCTCCTATACCTGACATTTAACCTACCAGGAATCATCTTGGCTCTTTCTTTAAAATATATCTGAAGTCATCAGATCATCTACATCTTACTACATATATCACTACCACCATGCTCCAAGCCATCAGCCTCTCTTGACTGTGCTCTGCAATAGCCTCAAAGTGGTCTCCCTAATTAGACTTTTAAAAAAAACTTTTTATTCCGAAAAATGTTCAAATTTATAGGAAGAGTTAAAAAAATAGCAAACCCCATGCGAAGAACTCCAACATATCCCTACACCCTCAGATCCACCAATTTTACCATATTTTCATATCATTCTATCATCTATCATCTATCTATCTATCTATCTATCTATCTATCTATCTATCTATCTATCTATCTATCTATCTATCATCTATCTATCATCTATCCTTCTATCATCTATCTATCCATTTTCTGAGCACTAGAGTGTAAGTTGTATATTTGATATTCCTTGAACTCTTAATACTGCCACATATATTTCCCAAGAACAATGATATTCACTTATGTAATCACAAGTTCAAGAAATTAAACATTGATATAAAGCTTACATTCTATATTCCAATTTTTTCATATGTCCAATAATATCCCTTTGAGCCTTTTCTCCTCCCTTGCTAGACACTATCAAGGTTCATGTATGGCAGTTAATTGTCATTGTCTTTTTAGTTACTCTTTCGTTTTCTTTTTTTAAATATGAGAACACATATACAACATAAACTTTCCCATCCCACTACTCTCAAGCAAACATTTTAATGGGATTAATCACTCTCACAATACGTTGTTACCCTCACCACCACCCATTACTGAAACTTTCCTATGTCTCCAAATAAAAACCCTGCACCCATTATGCATTAACTTTCCATCCCCCTGTTCTTGGAAACCTGTATTATGATTACTGTCTCTATGAGCTTGCATATCCTCTGATATTTTCTTTGCTGTTATGATGGCACTTACATTTAATAACCTGTCTATAATAATCTCATTTGCTTTGATACCAAATTAAGTTAAATAGTATACACAAACTATGTTCTTATAACCTTCTATTTCCCCAACTTTATGTACTTCTTGTCACAAATTACAGGTTGATACATTATAAGTCCAAAATCACTGATTTATCATTATATTTTATATGTGCACACTTAGATCCTATAGAAAGAAAAAATCCAAGTTACAAACCCAAAATACTTAGTACTTGTAATTATATTTACCCAAGTCATAACCCTCACTGGAGAGCTTTCTTTCTTGATGTGCCTTCAATCTATTGTCCTTTCCTTTCAACCTTCAGAACTCTCTTTAGCATCTCTTCTAGGAATGTTCTATTGGTGATGAAGTCCATCAGCTTTTGTTTATCTGGAAATGTCTTTACCTCTCCCTCATTTTTTAAAAGATAGTTTTGCTGGATATAGAAATCTTGGTTGGCAATTTTTTTTTCTTTCAGTCCTTTATATATGTCACCCCACTGCTTTCTTACTCCATGTTTTCCAATAAGAAACTGGCATTTGATCTTATTAAGTTTCACTTGCATGTAACACATTGCTTCTCTTTTGCGGCTTTCAGAATTCTCTTTACCTTTCGTGTTTAACAGTTTGATTACAATATATCCTGGTGTGTGTCTTTTTGGGTTTATCCTGTTTGGAGTGCATTGAACCTCCTGGATAATTCTATTCATGTCTTTTGTTGGATATTTCTATTCTTTCTTTTGGGAAGTTTTTAGCCATTATTTCTTTGAATATTTTTTCTGCCCCTTTATCTCTTCTCCTTCTGAAATTCCCATAATGAATATATTTTTATGCATTAGTGTGTTCCACAGGTACTTCAAGCTCTGTTTACTTTTCTTCATTCTTTCCTCCTTCTGTTCCTCAGATTAAATAATTTCAATGGCCTTATCTTCAAGTTGACTGGTTCTTTCTTTTGTCGACTCCAATCTGCTGTTCTAGGGAATTTTAATTTCTGTTACTATGGTCTTTAGCTCTGTTTGATTCCTTTTCATAATTTCCATCTCTTATGATATTCTTTTTGTGTTCATCTATAGTTTTCCTAATTCCCTGTAGTTCATTGTCCATGTTTTCCTTTAGCTCTTTGAGCACATTTAGAACCATTTTTTAAAAAGCCTTTTTTTCTATATCCCAGGTCTTATCCTCCTCAGTGATGGTTTCTAATGCTTTAATCTACTTCTTTGCCTGGTCTACCACTTCCTGCTTCTTTGTATGTTTTGTAATCTTTCATTTAAACCTGAACATTTTAATATTTTAATGTGTTATTGCTGAAACTTATACTCTGAGTTATCATTCCTTAAGCTTGTTTTCATCTAGTTAGTGTTAAAACAGAGCTTTCTTTGAATGCCAGGAGCTAAAAAGAAGGAGAAGGGGGAGGAGGGGGATGACAAGGAAGAGGAGGAGGAGAAGGAGGAGGAAGAGGGAGAGAAGGAGGAGGAGGAGGAGGAGGAGGAGGAGGAAAGAAACTCCTTTCCTAATCTTTGCAGATTTACCTGTGTGAGTGCTTTTCTTCAGGGACTATCCACACAATGAGCTTAGACCAAAGTGTAAGGGTCTCCCTGGCCCTATCTGCATATTCAGCTTGTCTTGGGCATTCACATGTGACCCTAAGAATCCCCTCCTTTCCACTGATACAAATGTCCCCTCTTCCTTAGGAAACTGTTTCCACATGGTGTCAAGCACGGCACTGTGTTCTACAGTGAGCTATCCCTTTCCCCAGACAGCAGGACTTGACTGTTCCCCCACAGAATTCTGTACAAGAGCCCTTTGAACTGTCTTCTATGTGCAAGGAATGTTCTGAGAGGGCACATCCCTCAGGCCACCACCAGACAGATTGAGCCAGGCATATATGCTCCCAGTCTGTGCACACTGGTTACTCTGCTCCCTCCAGAATTAGAACCAGGTATCTGCACTGGGAGCCTGGGCCAGCTCTCAGCTGAGCCAGTAATGGGGAGAGAAGGGGCCAACCAAAGTCTCATTGTGATCCTATCACATTTAAGTAGACTTTTTGTTGATTCAATGATCATCTTTTTACTGGAGTCCTTTAATAGTTTTCTGGAACTTTGTGAAAGATTTTCTGCAAGTTCATGCTGGTTCTTCAAAACTTCTGTGGGGGAATGGAGGCTTGAAGCATCTCACTCTGCCACCTTGATTCAATTAGATGACCTCTACTTATACTTTAAATCCCCCCAGGACCATTGGCTCTCCACACAGCAACCAGAGAAATCTTTTAAAGTTGTATTTGATTATATTATTTTTCTGCTCAAGATGCTTTACCTATTTCTATACAAACTCAAAATAAAATTCAAAAATTATCATGGGCTACAATATCTGAGACCCTGCTGCCTCCTATATGTGATTCTTCACTATCTCCTCCTCACTCACTGGGTTCCCTCAGCCATCCTGACTCCCTGCTGCTCCTTGAGCTTAAGTGTGCCAAGTACCTCTTTTAAGACTACTGTGTACTTGCTCTTCCATCTGCTTATAACTCTTTTCCCCCAAATAACCAGAGGACTTTAGCCCTCATTTCATTTAGTATTCTGTCACATATTATCACTCATCAAAAAGGTATCCATTTCTAAAATATAGAATGATCCATAATTATCTCTTTATTTTCATTTATTTATCTTTTTTGAGGTACAAGAGGCCAGGGATTGAACTTGGGACCTTGTATGTGGGAAGCCGGTGTTCAACCACTGAGCCATATTGGTTTCCCTGAGTTGGTTTTTCATTTGTTCTTGCTCATTGTTTGTTTTTTAGCTTTTTTTTAAAGGAAGGTCCTGGGAACTGAACCCTGTACCTCCGATGTGGGAAGAAAGCACTAAACCACTTGAGCCACATCCACTCTCCATTCTCTATCTCTTTATTCCATTTTATTTTACTTCATACTACTTAAATAGATTGTGTATTTATTGACTGCTTATCTGTTTCTTCCCACTAGAAAGCAAATATCAGAAAAGAAGGGATTGTCATGTATATAAATGTGGGTGTGTGTTTTGTTTTGCTCTTTACCTAGTTACCTAGAAAAGTGCCTGTCATATAGGTATATAAAAAAAGTTCAGTAAGTATTTTTGAATTAAAGAATGGATGACATTAGTAACAACATAGGAAATGCAAAAAAAAGCTATAGATTTGCTTATATGATTGCATTTTATTTAGTCATTAAAATATGTATAGAGCATAGAAAAGTAGTTTATATATATTAATTTAAACAAAATTTAGGCTACAAATTTGTACACAAAATATTGTGACAATGAATTAAAAATTATATATACATAGGGAAAAATAGAAGGAAATAAACTAAATATCTCTATTGAGACTTTATCATATTGGCAAACTTATCTATGGTTGTTGTTTTATCATTTATGCTTCTTTTTATTTTTATATTTTCAGTGTATATTTCCATTATTAGAAAATCATTTATTTATTTATTTATTTTTATTTTTATTTTTTTAATTTTATTTATATATATATAAATATATTTTAAGAGGTACTTAGATTACCGAAAATATTACACAGAACCCCCTGGGATTCCCATGTTGCCCACCCCCCACATCTCCCACCACATCCCACACAAACATCTCCCACAAGTGTGGCCCGCTACCCTCAATGGACTTACACATCCTGGGGCCTTGCCATCAACCATAGACCACAGTTCCCATCGTAGCCACACTCTCTCCCACACAGTTCTGAGTGGTGTGTGCTGATTTAAAATGGCCTACATCTGATGCCACAACGGTACTCAGGACAACCTCCAAATCCCAAAGAAGCCCCTGTATTTCAACTACTCGTCCCCTCCCTGCCCCAAAAGTGTCAAGTGGCCACTGGTTCCACCTCATTGTTATAATTTCTTCCATTGCTAGAATCACCATATGTGTACAAAAGAATACCATCAAGTCCACTCTAGCCCATAGTTCTTCCCCCAATCCTGAGGGGACCTGGGATGGTGATGTCCACTCCAACTCCAAGTGAGAGAGGGCTTATATCCCATGCATATGGTGGGTGGGATGATCCTGCCTGCAGATGCAGGCCCTCTCCATTCCCTGGGATGGCCATTTCCCATCGTTGTCTCCTCACCAGGTGACTTGGATGAGTCCATTGAGCTGTAGGGTAGGAGTTGCAGCTCCACCGAGATTCCACGCACACCTGGCACATAGGTAGGCCAGAAGCTCCAGTCTCTGGAAGTATACCTAAAAACTTTTGCATCACATATAGGTTTGAATAGAAGGGACTGATGAACCATGTGCAAGGAGGACTTATTTGAGTCCAATTCTGTCACTCTCAGGAGCACAGATTCCAAATTAGAGCCCACTGATAAGGCATCAGTCTCTGGGTCTATCCCCACTTATATAGGACCTGGGTGTCTCCAGAGCTCTCAGGAACCCCTCTGTGTGGGGTGATAGGCACTTAGATGTTCTATGAGCTCCTACTGAGGTGTGCGTAATAGTTACCTCTGGGATGACCTCCCGACTCTCTTTGAAGTCTCTTAGCCACTTGAACTCATTTGTCTTTACCTTTTCCCCCTTTTATTCAAGGTCTTTTTCCAGTTGTGTTGCCAGTTGGCACTTGGTTTTAATCCCTTGTTGCCAGGGAGGCTCATCTCCGGTAGTCACGTCCCACGTTGGGGGGAAGGTAATGCAATCATATGCTGAGTTTGGCTTAGAGAGAGGCCACATTTGAGCAACAAGGAGGCTCTCAGGTGGCAACCCTTAGGCACCCCACAACTGCAGGCTAAGTTTCAGTTAAAGAGCAAAGACTCACAAGAGTAGTCATCAATAAAACGAACACATCAGTGGGTCATCCTCTTTTGACAGACACTGTCCCTGCACTCAGAGGACTACTGCTGCTCCCTTGGAGACTGTGGCAGAGCTCTCCAGGCTAGGAATTCAGATTCCCTCATTTATTGTTTGATTGTTCACCCATCGTGACCATGCCCCATCTTTTGATCTTTAGAACGATTTTGTATATCTTCATGTATATTTGGATGAACTAATTCCCATGAATCCCCCCTCCCAGACACCCCCCACCAATAATCCCCTGCATTACCCATTGTAACCCTTCTGTGATCCAAATCCTCCATGAACATGTAGTCCATAAAATAATCAAATACATTTACTAGGAAAAAGAAACAACTATGATAAGCTTACATGCAAGAGACAAACATAAGGAAACTCAGGGAAAAAAAACAAGAAAAAAAAATAATCAAACAAACAAACAAAAAACAGAACAAAATATAATTAGCAAATCATTTATTTTTAAAATTGAGCATCTACTAAGTGCGGCCCACTAGGTTGAAGCTGGTGGATATGGAAGGAAATAGGTGTTCTAATTTTAGTTGGGATACTACATGTATATAGTAATTTTAATTTCAATGAAGTATTATGAATATCACAAGAAAAATATGGGTGTTCCTTAATTTCTTAATTCTTTAAGCCTTATTTCCCTCTCTTATAACAAAGAGGTAATAATATATCTTTCTCTTAATTCTGTGGTAATGTTACATGAATTAATGTGAGTAAAGGCTCAAAACAACTCATAGTAAACTCAGTCAATTTTATTGTTATTATTTTCAATATAGTATAGGGAAAGTAGGACTTATTTTATTAGTAATATCAGGGAAGACATCATGAAGTAGTGGGCATTGAAGTGAGTGTTAAAAGTAATAGATTTGACATGGTAGCTAATAGCACAGGCTTAATTATGGTATAGTAACATGCAACTCACCAGAATGTTAGAGGCTAAAGATAACAAAACTTTCTCTCTTATGCAGCCTCCATTCCAATGTGGGTAAGCAGTCGGGGGTGGAGTGGAGGGTTGTCTCTGGCCATCATAACACCCAGGAATCTGGGTAAGAAGCTTTATCTTGACCTACAGTTGACTTGCGGCATGTATTACAGTAGAAGTTGAAGTTGTTGACTCACCTCTGATTCTTAAATTTTGGGGGAAGAAATGAAATATTCAATTTTTATTCACATTTTAATGGATAAATAAAGCTGCATGACTAAACCTAACTTCAAATTGAGAGAAAGCAATCTTACCTTGTGTGGGAAAAATAAAGAGCTGGAAATATTTGATGAAAGCACTAATGTTCACTGAAGATAGTTTGAAAAGGGGAGCTGGTAGATCTATTTCATCATTAAGATAATTTGCAGATCCTGAGTCTTTCCTCTATGCCTGGACAAAATAATACAAGAGTTATTTCATCTTGTATTGATAGATGACCCATATCATTCTACTGCAAAATGCCTAAAAATGTCGAATATAATTTTTAAAAGAACAGTTTAAAATGCATGTCAGAGCTGGCAATAAAGTTAGAGTAATCCTCAGAGCCAGAAAGCAAATAGAAAGCATAAATTTATAGTAATAAACGAAATAAAGTCCATAGCTTTCCTGGGAAAACTTGTAGATCCCTTAATATAGAGCTTTGATTTTTAATAACACATGTGTGCCCAGGGCCCAGACAAAGTGAAAGATTAGATCAGGGACCAACAAATAAAGTTGGGATTCAAAGGTGACAATCAAAAAAGAGTAAAAGTGGAAAAAAAAGAGAAAATTGTTTGCAAAGATAAAATTTTATAGAACTTGCCCTTCTTAGCTTTGGCTTTTAGAATTCTTAACCAGCTAGTGATCATATGATTCTGTGGCCCAATTTCACATTATCTATGTGGTCTTAAAACTCAAAAAAGAAGAATATACTTTAAAGTCACCCCATGGAGTCATCTTGTATTGTTAGCGTTCTAGGTACCAAGCAGAAACAAATGAAAATGCTCTCTGAAGGAACAAAATTTCAGTCTTTGTCAAAAAGATTTCCCCCAAATACAGATCTTTCAAACATAAATTTACAAATAAAACAAGCATAAATCAGATGAGGAAGAAAGACAATATGAGTGATACTCAGTAGATATAATACAGAGCCAAATCAAATCCAAATAGATTTTAGATATTAGAATTATAAGCAACAGAGGAGAAAACATGTATTTAACATGTTAAAAAATAAAAGTGGGATTTTAAAATATGAAACAGAAGAAGAGATTATGAATTTTGATTATACACTATTGAAAAATTTTCAAATATAAATTTAGAAATGAAAATAATATCATTGAAATTTAAAGCTTTATGAGCATTTTTTAATTGTGATAACATACATATAACATAAAGTTTACCATTTTAGCCATGTTAAAGCATACAATTCAGTGGAATTAAGTGCATTCACACTGTTTTGCAACCATCACTATTATCTAGTTCCAGAACACTTTCATCACCTCAAAAGGAAAGCCCATACCCATTAACCAGTCACTCTTCATCCTACCCATCATCTCCTCTGTAACAGTTTGATAATGTTTATGAATTCCAATAATAGATATTGGATTGTGTTTGTAAAATGTTCTCTTCCTTTGGGCATATTAGATTGTATGAGATCCAGAGGTTTCACTTTTACTTTATTCAATCAAATTTAGGACTTTTATTTGACCTCATCATTACGGTGTGCAGGGTTGAGTTCCACCCCCTTGTGGGGGGCATAAAACAGATTCCTACTCCAAATAAATGCCCTTTATAAATGCCAACAGATTTCTGGTACTTTGCATCAGTACCCCTTTGACTGACTAATACAGAATTTGGTACTGAGGGTGGGGTAGTGCTTTTGCAATTAACGAAATGCTGGAATGGTTTTATAAATGAGTAAGAGGTATTTTTTGAAGGAATTCTGAGATGCTTGATGAAAAAGGCTTATTTGCTTTGAAGAGACTGTTGATAGGGATATGAATGCTAAAGAGACTTTTTATGAGGCCTTAGATATAAATGATGGAACTATTATTGGAAACTGGATGAAAGATGATCCATGTTTTAAAATTGCATAGAAGTTGGCAAGATTAACTCCTGATTTTTTATGGAAGGCCAAATTTGAAAATGGCTAGCCTGTGCCTTTAGCCTATGTGTACAGAGTGAGTGAGTTTGCCCCAACAGTTGAAGAGGGTGGATGTTCCAGCTCAATGTTCAGAAAGAGTTTTGCCACCCCAGGCTACAGAGAGGGTGGACCACATTCCTCAAGGTTGGGGAGAGTAAAGTCAGCAGTCCATAGGTCTGACAGGGGTGGGCCTACCTCCCCATGAGTGAGCCCTGCTATAAGCCCAACTATCCCTCATAGCAGAACTGAGAAACTGAGATCAAAGACCTAAAAACTGATGGATTTGCTTTAAGTCACTAAATTATGTAAGGGTTTGTAATACTGAATTTTATTTCTATTGCAATAAATAATTGATAAAAACATCATGGAAAAGAAATGCAAAAACTCAACAGGAGGATGTGAAATGGAAAGGCAGAAAAGAAATTGAAAAACTATGGCAAAAGTCATTTCAGAAATGAAGATAAAATTACAAGGTGCATAAGAAAAATTATTTATGACCAAAAGTATACAACAAGAAAAATAGAGAACAGAAGTGAGGGAAAAAAATTACAAGAAAAACAGAAATTAAGAAAATGTCCAAAAGAAATAGATGAGGGAAGATAATAAACATAGGCAGGGAATGGAGTTCATATATATATATGTATATATGTGTATATATATGTATATATATTATATATATAATTTAAATAGTAATAATGAATTTTAAAATAATTTTAATGTGTTTTCTTCCTGCATTTTCTAGGTTTGCATTTATTTATGGTTAATCTGGCTTCCGTGTTGTGAATTTTATACCTCTCATAAATTGAAGGAAAAATCCAAGCCACTGCATCTCAAATATTGCTTTGACTTTATAATTTTTTTAATCTGTAACTCAAATTGCATTTAAGATAGACATTCTCACTCTATTCCCCATGTCTTTTACCCCCTTTTATATTTTTCATTATTTTGTTTCCCTTTACTTTAATCTCTTTAGATCTTTTTTCCATTTCACTAATTTTTCCCTGAGTTATTTCCAAACATCATTTTAAAATACTCATAGATTTCTGAGAAGTGGTGGCCTATTCCAAGGGCCTATCCCTCAACCAAAACACCAAATAAATAAATAAATATATAAATAAATAAATAAATAAATAAACCTGGCAAAAATAATCAGGATAAACTTTATTGGAATTCTACAAAAGCAGTCAAAGATTTACAGCAACCAAGGGAATGCTTAATTTTTTAAAAATATATGAACATAGCATCTGACATATCCTTGTCCTTTCCTCCCTCCCCAGCTTGGTGGTAGTTTTGAAGATAGGCAACCAGTGATCTCCATGTAGGGGCTCCTGGGTTCTGGAGGGAGCATAGTGGAACTTGTTCTCAAAGAATTTGGGTTTTCTTTTTTCACCAGTTTGGGAGTTGAATAACATATTTAAAGTGCAGAAAGGAAAAGAAAATCTGTCAATCAAGAACTCTATATCTTCCAAAACTATCCTTCAAAGAGGAAGGAGAAATTGGTATGTTCTCAGATAAAATAAAAAATGAACTGTGGGAATTTGTTACTAGTAGGCCTACCCTACAAAAAATGATCAGATTGAAAAGAAAGGCCACTAGACAAAAACTCAAAACCAAAAGAATAAATTAATAGCACTGGTAAAAGGTAATTATACAGGTAAATATATAAGCCAGTATTATTTTGTTTTGGTTGTACCTCCTGTCCACTAAAAGCTACAAAACATTACTGAAAGATATTTAAAAGTACCTAAATAAATGAAAAAACATCTTATGTTCATGAATTGGGAGATAGTATTTTTCAGAAGGTAATACTCCTCAAAGTGATCTACAGATTTAATGCAATTCTTGTCAAAAATCTCAGTAGCCATTTTTACAGAACTGAAAAGCTGATCCTCAATTCATATGGAATTTCAAGAGTCCCTGAATAGGGAAAATAATCTTGGGGGAAAAAAGAAAAAATGGAGAACTTACACTTCCTGATTTCAAAGCTTACAGTGTAGGTGCAGTAATCAAAACAATGTGGTATTGGCATTAAGGACAGACATATAACTCAGTGGAATAGAATTGAAAGTCCAGAAATTAACCCATATATCTATGGTCAATTGATTTTTGACAAGGGTGTCATAACTGTTCAGTTGGGAAATAATAGTTTCTTCAACAAATGGCGCTGGAACTACTGGATATGCAAATGTAAATGAATGAAGTTGGAACCTTATATCATACCACTGCAACAAGATATAAACTAGATAAATTGGAATTCATCAAGATTAAAAACTTTTGTGCTCAAATGACACAAATGAGAGATTAAAAAACAAAAAGAATGAGAGAAAATAGTTGTAAATCATATATCCAATAAGGGTCTGGTATCTAGAATATAAAGAAGTCCTACAACTCAACAACAAAATGACAAACAGCCCAATTTAAAATATGAGCAAAGTTGATTTGAAATTTCTCCAGAGAAGATTTATAAGTGGTCAATAAGCACATGAAAAGATCCTTAATGCTATTAGTAATACAGAAAAACAACTCAAAACCACAATGAGATACTACTTCATACTTTCTAGGATGGTAATAATAAAAAATGGAAAATAGCAAGTGTTGGTGATGATGTGGAGAAATTGTAACCCTCATATATTGCTGGTAGGAAGGAAAAATGGTACAGACATTGGAGAAAATAGTTTGTCAATACCTGTATTATTTAAGCACAAAATTACCATATGACCATGGAATTCTACTCCTACATATATATCTCAAAGAATTGAAAACAGACAATCAATTAAATACTTATATACAAATGTTCATAGCAGTACCATTCATATTAGCTAAAATGTAGAAATAAACCAAAAAATGTACATCAAGGGATGAATGGATAAAACAGTGTGGTATATCCATACATTGGAAATTTCAGTTCTTTTTAAAAAGGAATGAAAAACTGGTATGTCCTGCAACATGGATGGATCTAGAAAACATTATGCTAACTGAAAGAACCATATATTATATGATTCCATTTATATGAAATATCTGGAACAGGGAAATACATAGATTGGAGGGAGGGTGTATTAGTCAGCCAAAGGGCTGCTGATGCAAAGTACCAGAAATCTGTTGGCCTTTATAAAGGGTATTTATTTGGGGTAGAAGCTTACGGCCACAAGGCCATAAAGCATAGTTACTTCCCCCACCAAAGTCTGTTGCCATGTGTTGGAGGAAGATGGCTGCCGTTCTCTGCCAGGGTTCAGCCTTTCTCTTCCTCCCAAGGCTCCATGGTCCCAGCTCCTTCTGTTCTCAGCTATAGGTTAGCATAAGGCTTGTCTCTCTCCCCAGGGCTCATTTCTTTCCAGGTTTTCTCAGCTGTTGAGGGCTCTGGTCTCTTCAGGTGCAAACTATCATGAGAAAGGCTCAGCTCTCTCCCTGGGGCTCCAGCATCCAACACTAAACTCTCTGCGTTCTACTTCCTCATGTGTTTATTTTCCTGTGAAAGTCTGTTTTTTCCCCACCAAGGGGGTGGGGACTCAACCCTGCACAACCTAATGATGTAGTCAAATAAAAGCCCTAATCTTGATTGAATAAAATAAAAATGAAATCTCTGAATCTAATATAATCTAACATGCCCAGAGGAACAGAACATTTTACAAACACAATCCAATATCTATTTTTGGAATTCACAAACAATATTAAACTGCTACACTCCAACCTCTGAATTCCAAAAAGACATTACAATATTCAAAAAGCCTTATTTCAGCAGCAATGCTAAGTACAAAATCATATCAAAATCAGTTTATAGAAATACAGTTGGTCTTGGGGCAAAGTCCCTTCTGGCTGTAGGCCTCTGAAACTTACAAAACAATTTATCTGCTTCCAATATACAAAGGGACAGACAAAGGATAAACATTTGCATTACCGTAAGGAGAAATTGGGAGGGAAACTGTGAATCAGGGGTCTGGAACAGTTCTGAAAACTTGCAGGGCATACTTCATTAGTTTATAAAGTCTGAAAGTCATTCTCAAGATGATGATTTCTTCTCCCTGGGGCCTCATGGGGCCCCATCCTTTCCACAGGCTTGCCCAGTGGCCATTTTCTTGGTTCCACCCTCATCAAACATCTGTGTGGTAACCGAGCTCCACACCTCACCCTCCAAGAGTGCTGGGATGATGGGCACACTTTACCCAATTTTTGAGGGAGAGGCTCAACCCCCTTAGTACAGAGAGTGGTAGGTAACATACTCCCTAATCTCTGACCTTCATGCCCAACCCTCTCAGAGCAATGAATTGGTGATCTGGAATTCCCTAATCTACGGGGGGCAGGTCTACCCCTCTCAGATGTATGACCTTCATGCCCAACCCTCTCAGAGCAATGAATTGGTGACCTGGAATTCCCTAATCTACGGGGGGCAGGTCTACCCCTCTCAGATGTATGGGGTGTTGACCTTACTTTCCCCAACCCTTGGGGAATGTGGCCCACCCTCTCTGTAGCCTGGGTTGGCAAAACTCTTTCTGAACATTGGGCTGGAACATCCACCCCCTTCAACGGTTGGGGCAAACTCACCCTTTCTGTATACATGGGTGGGATTCCTCTCTTGGCCCAAGGATATATCTTAATTCCAGATCTCAGCTTTGTGATTTTCTTCTTAAAGCTGTTTTCCCTTCCAACTCTCCCTTTTAGTCCAGGCTGACAATGGTTTCGTTGATACAGCTTTCTCAAAAATCTTGCTGGTTTAGCATGCACCAAGCAGGGGTCCAAGCCATCAGACAGTAACACTTTCCACAAGTCTTTCCTGGATAATTGCATTTTCAATCCTGACTTATGAGTTTCAAGTTTAGTTAATTCCTCAAATGTGGCACTATCATCTTGGGGTTTGATTTCTGGAATCAGTCTCTAGTTTCTTTGTGCCCCACAATTCAGTTCTCAGCTTATCTCTTTCCTCTCACATTTTGCTATAAGCTGCAAGGAAAAGCCAGGCCACATTCTCCACATTTACTTTGTATATCTCTTCAGCTCATCACTTTCAAATTCTGTCTTCCATCTAACATCAGGAATCAATCTTGCTAAGTTCTCTGCATCTTTAAACATGGATAGCCTTTCCTCTAGTTTCTAACAATAGTTTCAGCATTTCTTTCTAAGGTCTTATCAGATGTCTCTTTAGTGGTGATATTCCTACCTACAGTCTCTTCAAATCAATCTAGGCCTTTTTCATCAAGTATCTCACAATTCCTCAAAAAATACCCCTTATCCATTTATAAAACTCTTCCAGCATTTTTGGAATTGCAAAAGTACAACCCCACTCCTGGTACCAATTTCTGTATTAGTCGGCCAGAGGGCTGCTGATGCAAAGTACCAGAATTCTCTTGGCTTTTATAAAGGCTATCTAGTTGAGGTGAAAGCTTAGTTACAAGGCCATATAAAGTCCAACTCAGGGTTGCTTTCTCACTAAAGTCAGTTGCCACATGTTGAAGCAAGATGGTTGTCCATTTTTGACTGGTCTCTGCCTTCCTCTCTGGGCTTCTTCTTCCTCTTAAAGTTTTATAGCAGTTGCTCAAAAATAATTTGAATCCATGAACCCATCCTCTTGGATGCTAAAGTGATCCTGTAGCCCTCTCTCTCCTGGCATAGGGCTTGTTTCTTTCTGAGTATCATATATCAGTCTCTGATGTTCTGCTTTCTTCCCAATCTTAGGTGAAAGCTATCAGGTAAAATGGCTTATCTCTCCCCGGGGCCTCAGCTATTTGAATTTTCTCCTTTCTGTCACATGGCAGGATCAAAAATGACAGAGCTCTCTCTTCCTGTGTGCCTGAGTGTCCATTTATATCACACCCAGCGAAGGGGCTGGGACTCAACCTGAGTGTTGCACGCTGAAGTAGTTGAATCAAAAACCCTAATCTTAACAGGTCATCTAATCAAAGACACCTCAGCTGAATTTAAGGTAATCAAAGAGTAACATACCCAGATGAATATATTAGTTTACAAACATAATCTTTCCTTTCTTGGGATTCATAAAATAATTTCAAACTGCCACAGCTTTTACACAAGATTGAGATCTAATTTGCTGAACTATTCTACAGGAATGTATATGAAATATAGTAATTTTAAACTAGGATGCCCCTGGTAACTTATGTTTTATAAAAATTATCTCTATATCCCAAACAACCTTTAACACTGTGTATTTGTCTGATATATATTTATATTTCATATATATTATATAAAAATGGTAAGATATATACATATATAGAAATAATATATAAGGTTTTAGCATATTTAAACAATATAATCTTCATGGTTAATATCATAGATATATAATACACTTTATCCTAAATCTGAAGAATAAACTTTGTTTTTTCCCCAAATACACAAAGAGCCTTATAAAAAATGACACCTTCCACCATGGTAAAATAAAAAAACCCAACTACACGTTATATAAGTGATATCTTTTCTTTTGAAAGCAAAAATAGTTTGAAATTTAAAGGATGGATAAGATATTTATACAAACAGGAGGCACAAGGAAGCTGGCCTGGACACATGAAGATATGAGGTTGATGCAACTGCCTAACGACTTTCTTGAGAGTAACTTTTCAGTTAAGATAGAAGGCAGAAGCTTCATAGAATTTCTTGTGATTCATAACAGAATCCAAGTGAATTCTCATGAATAAGTTGTTTTATTACTTCAGGTTCAGTCCTTATTGATGGCTTTCCTAACTTTTACTTCACCAGCTTCTTCAATTATTATGTACATCTTTATTTCCTATATTAAAAACCATCATATGTAGAATACAGAATTGTCTTCCTAGGTATATATCCTCATAGAAATTCATGCTTATTTGCATCAGATTACATATTGAAGAACATCGATAGAAGCAATGTTTATAATCACCAAAAAAATAAAACAACCCAAAAGTTTAATATAATATAATGGAAAAAATTGTGGATATTTTTGCTATAAAATACTATTCAGCAATGAATTAAATACAGTGAAAAGCAACAACATGAACAACTCTTAAAATATAATTTTGAGGAAAAGAAATGAGACACATCAGAATACATCATGTATAATTTCGCTTTTAAACAATTTTAAAAAGTAATATTAAGTGATTTTATTTATATTAAATCGTTTTTAAAAAGCAAAACTATGAAAGACATAATTCAGGAAAGTGGTTATCACTGGAAAAGGGAGGAAATGATGATAAAGAAGGGGCAGGTGGGAGGCATTTTGTATATCTATTATGTTCTTTTATTGTCCTAGACTGGGATTATATGAAGTTTCATTTTACAAGGCTGTTTGCTACATTTGAGATGCCTGTTAAATATTAATGTGTAAATATTGATAGTATATTTGGATATATATGTAGATTTCGGGGAAGAGGTCCAGCCTGGGGTATAAATCAAGGATACTTCAGTGTAGAGACAAAATTTAAAACCATAAATCTGGATGAAATATACAACAAAATGTGTTTAGAAAAGGTCCAAGATCAACATGAGAATGAGTAAGAAAAGAAGGTCAATGTGGTAGGAGGAAACTCTGTAGGAGATGAAGTCCTGGGATCCAAATGAGGAGGTTTGTAAGGAAGGACTAGTCAAGTGTATCCAGATTGGATGACAACCAAGACCTAATTTTGGGGTTTAACAAAGTGAAGACATCAGTGATATGACAAGAGAAGTTTTGATAGAGTGGCAGGAGGCAAACATTGAGGAAGGCTTAAGAAAGAATGAGATGAGAGGACTCAAAGACAGCTAGAGCTAGTATTGTCAAGTTTTATGAGAGCTTTAGAGAGAAGAGAAATTATGCAGTAACTAGAAATTGAATTGGGAATGAAAGTGTGTCCTTAAGGTGGGAGAAAAAAAGAGCATGTTTGTATATTGATGTGAATGATCCAATAGAGAAGTATAGATTGATTTTCTAGAAAACGAAAAGGAAAATTACTTGACTCCAGTCAATGAAAAGCCCAAAAGAGACAGTATTTAGTACAGAAATTGGGGAGACTGGAGTTAGAAATATAGATACTTTGTTCATAAAAGAAAGAGAGATAACAGAATGCAATCTTCAAGGCATGTAGGAGGTAGGGATACCAATATGAGGGTACTGATGGAAATTTTTGTCAGCTTTTTTGTTAAGTTAAATAGGACCTAAGCATTTGAGGATGAAGGAGAATGTGTCAAAAGTTTCAAGAGAGAAGAGAAGGTGTGAAAAGCCATTGAAAAGTGTAAATACATTAAGAAGTGTAATAAGAAAGTTCAACATCAAGGGCTCATTTGAGATTTTAACCATGAGTGTAGCATGAGGACCTTTCACATAATTACTTGTTTTTTTCACCAGACATATTCATCTGGTTTACTCCAGCTGGCCATTCCCTGGGAGCCAGGTGGAGAGAATAAGAGACCAGAGTAGCAGTCACTAGCAGCTTCTAGTGGCTGTGGTAAGATGCAAACAGCTGGGAAACAAATTTAGAATACATTTTCAGAAACCTCTTATTTGCTTTCAGTGGTACTAGTAGAATTCCTTTAATAAGACTCTTCGCAGAAAGAATGCTAAATAAAGTTTCTTCATTATTCTTTTAATTATGGCAGATTTATCATGAGGAAATCATCATATAATAAAGCACATCTGTTTAAATAATAATTAAAATGTTAGAAAGAGATTATACATCCATATTATAGTAGTGGCAAAAACAGTAACTAACAATTGTACCATAATTTATAGTTAACAATGTGATTTGCATGCATATTCACTCATTTATTTCTTACACTTACTCAGAGGTTCAGAAAGGCTATTGTGAGTGACTTGTGGCAATCATTGCATATCTCTTAATTGCTGCCTGCTCATGAAAACTTTAAAGTTTTATAGCAGTTGCTCAAAAATAATTTGTTTCTTGCTTGCCTAGTTGCCTCAGTAGCATTTCATTTTATCCAAGAACAAGTCTGGAGTTAGCAAATTATAAATACCTGAAGAAGAGAAAAACATTATTTGGAGACGTATACCTTAAGGGAATGACCTTGAATCACAACAAAATATAAGTGTATGATGTACCTTGTTCTGTATTTAGATTTGAATGAGCAGAATCAAGAATAAATATTAAGTATTAAGTAAGAACTAAATATCAATTGTTAGCCCAAAACCTCACCATAATTTTCAAGCACTAAAATAGCTTGACGTTCACTTTTCACTTGTATATTGCCATAGTGTGTGAGTCAAGCTTTAGTCAGGAATCTAGATTTTTTAGTATCCTGTACTTAATCTTGGGAAATAGATTCTTTTGAAAGGGATGTGGGAGTGACGGTCTGGGTGAACCACTGCTGGCTTTCAGGAAATAGAAAGTTCAGAAATTCAGGACACCTCTATCTCTTGCGTGGAGGAAGGTGATTTGAAGAAGCTAGCCAGGATGCCTCTCACAGTTATATCTATAGTCTACCTGCACATATATCAACCACCACTGGAGAAGAAATGACTTCTGCTTTCTGCTACCAAATTTCATGTAAACACCTCTTACTGTCAAAATCTAAACTGGAACTCTGCTGATGGGACTCTGCAAAGTGTAGGTTTTAGAATTCTAATCCTTAAAATAGAAGGGAGAGTTTAGAATAATGGTTAGAGTGTTAAATGTCAACAAAGAATATTGATTCTGACTTTGAGTTTGTATTTCCTGCATCCAAGAAATACTTCTATTTATATTTAAACTCTTAAAATAATAGCAACTGCATTCATCCCTCTATCTTTTGTAGTTTTATTTCTTCCCTGATCGAATACTCTCATATAAGTGAACATGCATATTCCCACACTCCGAACAAGCCCTGTTATTCATATACCCATATGGGTGTAATGATTATTACACTTCTCAGTCACAAACTTCCCTTAAATTCTGTAACTTAAAGAAAAACTTGGAAATTTGAATGAAAATAGGTGGCAAGAAGAGAAAGGTAAAAAAAAAATTTAAATTAGAATGAGCAAATAAAATAGCAAGGCAGGAGTTGGTTCTCAAAATGAAAATATCTATTTGTGAAAGAGAACATGCTTTGCTTCAAAAGGCTGGCAGCTCCATACAGTATCCTGATCAAAGACAAATACTTTGAGCATCACCACATCTTCTACTTTACAAGTCCCAATTGGCTAAGGATCTTGGTCTGAAGTCTCTACTACGGCAGAATGTTTGCTTACTCTGATTCTCACTCAAATCTTGTAGCTCTGGACTACTTGGTAAATGGTTGGAAGCAGCAGAATCCCAAGAAGCCCAAAAGTCTTGTCTCTTTTTTGGTAGTATG
This sequence comes from Tolypeutes matacus, assembly GCA_026826555.1. Classification (NCBI taxonomy): domain Eukaryota; kingdom Metazoa; phylum Chordata; class Mammalia; order Cingulata; family Chlamyphoridae; genus Tolypeutes; species Tolypeutes matacus. The sequence continues at coordinate 6,146,395 of JAKSZT010054515.1, forward strand.
AGGCATTGAACAGCAATGTGTCTTTCATTTTGGGAGAGACACTTTGACTGCTTTAGATGACTGAAATGTCTTCATAGGAGTTGGCTCCAGAATTTTGAATTTTTGTGAGGACTAGCATTTTTCTTACCAAGTTAACTAGGGTACTTACTAAATCCTGCTTACTATGTCCAATCAGCACAATATAGCTAATATGGTGGACCAGAGACTTATCCTGTTTATCAAAGTGTCTGCATTTTATTGTTATGCTTTTCCTTGATATAACAACCTCAGAATCCATATTCTCCAATTTTCTTTTGAAATAAATTAGGAAATATTAAAATAATTTTATTCTCTTCTTCCAGAGTGAGCTGGAAAGAGACTTGTCTCTCTCGAGTGAGTTAGGATTTTACTTTTGTAATGAATCCAGAAGTACTAAAATTTGGTGGAGATGAGTCTTGAGTAGAATCAGTTTCCCTTTGAAAGGTAACTACCTCGTGTGAGGTTATTATATTACAGGGTCTTCCAGCAAGAGGAGGACAGTCTCAGATAGGTTAGAAGGGGCTGATCCTGCTGACTAGAAAAAAACAGTGAAATTTGGAGTCTCAAAGATTCAGAATCCCCAAAAGTCACCAAATATTATCATTCCAAATATGTGTCACACTTTTTTTTCCCTGTTCAATTCTCTGAGTTTCATATTAAATCTTAGTGAGTCTGTGTATTGCTTTGTAATTTTGGACCCAGAATGGTTTAACTTTGGTATTTTTTTTAACATTGACCCAAAGGCTACAAGGGATCAGAGATACTTTGAAAAAAATAAAAGAATGTCTTTGTTTTTTTGACCCTCCCAGAGGGTCAAAAAGTTTAAAGTCTCGAATTTGTAGTTTTCTTTCTGTAAGTGAATCATGTAGTCAGAAGTAGTCATCCCATTCAGGGTGTTTATAGGTCTGATTCCCACTATTAAGTCCAATTGCAGCCATAGTGAACTCCTAAAGCCTTACCTTTAAGAAGCACTTCTTTCCAGGCAACTAAACATTAAAACTGAAATGACCACATCCTAAGGTCTACCAGTATTCCGTTTATCCTAGCAATGGTGTCATTACTATTTTCAAATCAAACTGGGCCATATAACCAATTTCAGATTCCTGCCTCTGAACCATTTATGTCACAGAATTCTGTATCAGTCAGGGTTTTGTTTAGAAAAAGAGAAATCACTCTAGATTTCTCAGTGGGAATACGTTTAATAGAGAGAATTGGATGCTTACATCAAGAGGGCTGGAAGAGTATAGGTCAGGGAGAAGCACTGCTGGATTTTGTGAATCTGGGAAGTACAAGCATGGCAGGAAACTACAATGATGATCTCAGACGCCTGCAGTACCAAAGCTAACGATTTGAAGGAGTTTTCCAGGAAAGTAATGAGAGCTTCATATATATAGTCTGTTCAACTACTTCCTTGCATCTTCCAAAGGAGGGTAATATTTGTTCTCTTTTACCTTTTAAATATCAAAACATCCCTTTCCCTTTCTCTTTCTCAATATAAACAGATCCCTGCTGGCAAAGAGTCTGGTAAATACAGTTTTCAGGCTTCCAGCCCCTGTGATATAGGTTATAGCTTAGATGGCTGAGTATGGCAATGAATATATAAAACCTAAGAACAACTTTTAAACAAATTTTCATTGCTGTCATTGACATCAGTATTTTGCATATATCACCAATTTGTTGTTGTTTCTGATATCTACTAAGTGGGTCTGACATGACAATCCTGGCAAGTAATCTTCTAAATGTATCCCTTATATCGACTCTCATTTCTCCACCCCACTCTATCACTCTAAATCAGCCTGTTATCATAATTTCTTTAGTTTTTTACAACTACCTCAAGTTTTCCCTGCCTCAAGCCTCATTTGCCCCATCTATTCTCACTGTAGTCATAATATTTTAAGTCACAAATCTGTTTATGTCATTTTGTTGTTATGTCATTCTCCCCAATATTCTTTGGCTAAAGTAAAAGCTTGTAAATATAAACAATTAAATTTCATTATTTGGTCAATGTTATCTTTTCCAACCCTATCCTTGCCATGATTTTTGAATAATACTTTTCATACTTCATAACTTGCCATTCATGGCTACATGCAAAATTTGGTTTTCTGAGTCACCTTTATTCTTATATAATGTCATCCTTAAATTATTCGGTATTTCATTCCCTCTGATTATTTTTCCATGTCTGACTAATTCTTTAAATATATGTTTAAATTATCATCCAAGTATTTTTTCAACATGTAGACTCACCCACAATCTAACTGTCCCCATTTGCCATAGTGTCATAGATGGCATCTTGCATTTTCTTAATTTGCATTGTTACCTCCCAGTCATTACTATTTATCTCATGTAAAAACTCTCCTAACTTTGACGTTTGTGCTTCTATTTATTATTTATCATCCTTTGATGCTGTCATCTGCTGAGACTCTTTGGCACATAGGTTATAGTATTTCATTCTACTGTAAATCCTGAGAAACTCCATAATGACTTCAAAGTATATGTGACTAGCCCACTGGACAGCTTATTCTCATAGATGTTTGGCTTCTTGGACTCTGGTTCTCTCAACTTCCACTCTATTTTAGAAAACCATTCCCATGACCAAAACTGGAATTTTATCATTACTTGTAATTTTTTACCTCTAATACAATAAATTCCCAAATACTAATCTCTAAGTAGAGCCTCCATTCATTTCAGCTTTTCAATCTATGTAGTATTTTAACTTTATTATATCTTTAGATAGTCTATTCCTCCCTCAGTTTTCTCCCTTTCCCTTTGCTTCAATTTATTCTTTATGAATCTTAGTCTGAGTGGTGGATCATATCAACATTTTACTTGCAGTTTCCTTGTTTGGTTTGATTGTTTTGATTGCTATTCTTGCTTATTTATAAGATTTCATGTATAAGCACTATAAAATCTTTATAATTTTCTCAATCAAGCCATCTACTTCTTCTCCTCAAGGTGATGAGGGTCACTGGAGAAAATCTTACAGTTTTGTAGGTTGATGGTTCTACAAATTTGTTTCCTTTACACTCACTAGATACACAGCTCTATTAGCAATCATTTCACTTGTTCTTGTTCACCTTGCCATTTCCCTTAACAGCTCTTCCAAGTAGTCACTGTTACACTCAAGTGTCTTATCCAAGCCCTTCCTATCTCTCAGTTATAAAAACACCTTGCCTCTTTCTTTATAGAGGACTTTTAAGTCATTAGGTATGAAAACTCCCATCTTCAGTGAATATTCACAGTCACTTTTACCCTGGTTTGAGTAAAAAAGGTAGTACCTTGGCCTTTAAAGATTAATTCCCAGCCATGCCTCTGAATTCCATTTTATTCAGCACTTCTAAGTAATGTGATTCAAAGAGTATCTCCTTCTTTTATGAACCTATTCTCTAATATTTTTCCCTACAGCCTAGGCACACCTCTAGTTCCTACTCTCTCTCCTTGCTTCCACTGGCAGGCTCATTGAAAACAAAACTTTTACTTGCTTCCTTACTCCTATTCTCTTTTACTGTTTCCCTTACTATTGATTCTACTTATATTTGTTGATTCTGTTTCATTCTCAACACCTCTGTTACTACCTTGTTCAAGTCTCATCATAGTCTATGGATTTTGAAACAACCTTCTTGCTACTATCTATTTCTTCAAGTTTGTCCAATACCTACCCATTTTCTACAGTCACCAGAATTTATCTTCTCAAATAAAAATCTCATGGCGTCATTTCCCTGCTTCAAATATTTTACTGGCTCTCAAGGCTTGCAGATCAAAGTCTATACTTTCTGGCACAAAATAAACTGCTCTCCATTAACTGCCTTTTCTCGACTTCCTTTGTCTCATCTCTTGCCATTTTTTCCTATTCTAATTGTTCCAGCAATTCTCTTGTACTCAGGAATTTTGTACTTGTCACTTCATATATCCAAAGCATCCTAATTGCTCCAGTAGCACCTGGTGTTTCTAATTCTCATAGCACTTATATTTTACTGTGATCATCTATTTACTTGCATATTTTTCATCACTTTCTAAACTCTTTGAGAAAAAATACCTTATTAGCATCACAAACACCTAGAGTTGAGTTCAGCACAGAAAAATATTTCAAAATGGAAATTTATTGAAAAATGAATTTAATGAAAAATTAAATGAACAAACCCTAGATACAGGATTTTACCTCCAGTTGTGTAAACAAGAGATGCTCCATTCTTTGTTTTAGGGTAGCATGTTGATACCTTTATTGTAATGCCTATATTATAGTTATTCAAGATCATGTTTTGCTGTGTGCAAGACCATGTTTTATTTTGTGAATATATGTAGATATACCAAAATAGAAGTTGAATATTAAATAACAGAATGAGTTCCACTGTATTAATTTGTATGTCTTACATTCACTTTCTTGGATATAAAGGAATTAATAAAATTAAATTATTCATGGAATGCCAGCTGATCATTTGTTCAACTCACAGTATATAATTAGGTAGACGTGTGTTTTTTTTTCAAGAAAGCAGGAATTTGTCAGTTTATATAATAGTATGTTCACAGTAAGATTAAAAGTGATTAGGCATAAAAACTCCTTTGCACTTCCTGATATTAAGGGTGAAAATTAGGCTATAGTGGAAATATAAGGTGTTCCCCATACTTTCCAATTCTTCATTTGGTGATTTATAGATGACCAGAAATCATAATATATTTCCCCTCAATGGCTCTGGAATTGTATCCAAGAAGATTTATTATGATTTAAGCTGCTGATTGCTTAACATTTTATTTCATTGTATAATCCAATTAATTATATTGAATTAATTTGCATTATTTGTTTAAATATATGGGACACTATCTCTGTGACATAATGAATACCATATACTCACCTATTTTTGTAGAGACTATGGATTTTCTTTTTCCAAATATTAACGGACATGAACTCTTCTATGTTAGCTTTTATGCAATAATTCATATGTATGTTAGGGTGTGTTTTTTTAAGATTTCATATTTCATTAAATGTTATGAAGTATTTTAGAGAAAACTGCCTTCCAAAGAGAATGAGGGAAGCGGATGTGTCTCAATCCATTGGGCTCCCATCTGCCATATGGGAGGCTCCGGATTCGGTTCTTGGGGTCTTCTGGTGAAAGCAAGCTGGCTCACACCTTTGGAGAGCTGACTGCCCGTGCCCACATAGAGCTGATGCCCTGTGCCCATGGAGAGCTGACAGCTCACGCCCACGGTGAGCGGGTGCAGCAAGATGATGCAGCAAAGGGAGACAGAGGAATGCACAGCAAATAGATACAGAGAGCAAACAGCGAGCACAAGTGGCAAGGGGGTGTGTGAATAAATAAATAAAATTAAATATTAAAATTTTTTAAAAAGAGAGAATGAAGGCTTAAGAATGCTTCAAAAACTCAACTCTTCTATTCTTTCTTCCCAAAGACCTCAGATAAACTTAATCTTAGAAACTCTAAATAATCTCACTGACAGCATGCCATTTATCACTTCTAAACAAAGCCCTACATTCCATATTTAACTTATTCCCATTTTAATAACATGATGAATAGATGTTTTCCCCCATAGTACACACACCAAATTTGTTATTGATTTTTTCCTGCTGATCCTGCAGGCACTTTTCCCATTTTGCATCTTCCTTTGTTTTGCCGGTCTTCTGCAAACCATGTGGGTAATATATTCACAGTAGACATTCTCTTGCTTAGTTATTCGTTCGTTCGGCTGCTAAGATATTTTTGCTCTTTGCATATTCAGCAATTTATATGCTTACCTCGGCCAGCCAGAAACACTCCCTTCCTTCCTTGATTCAAATTAAATATCCCATTGGCTCAAACTGCCATTCCGGGTACTTCCGCATGCACAGTGGTCTTTTACCAAGACTGTCTCCATTATTTCAAAGTTTGTTCATTAGATAAATTTTAAAATTCTCATTTTGCATGGCCTTATTTTCATCCATTACATAGAAAAACTATTTTTATAACGTGGACTCAAAAGATATTTCATTCATCAGGGATTTAAAGATGTCTTCTATATCAGCTTGTTCATGTTGTTGTCCAGTTCATGATTAAAAATCTGTCATAATTGGGAGCCACAAAACTCTTAATACAGCTTTTATTTTTCCATCTTAGACTACAACAACCTTGGGAAAATCCTTTCATATAATCAAGTGAAATTGCCCTTTCTTATGGCTGAGAAGTTCAAAGTTCTAATAGATAGTTCAACATTCAGCATTGAGGTTATGTTTATGTCAAAGCCCTATACAATTCTGACAGTTGGTTCCTCAAATCTATGTGGAATTACAGAGTGCCCTTGGAATAATAGTTTGCATTTACTGCCTCATAAAAAATGGACAATTCATAGCAGTAGCAGTAGTAAAAGAAAATACAATTGAAAGGCCAGGAGTATTTGAAAATGTCCTATCTGGCAGAACCCCATCTCTGGGGTAACTTGACTTCACATTACAAACAGGGAGGTCAGGATTTATAGTCAAATACTTTGAAGAAATATATATAATAAGTAGTGGAGAAAGAGAGTACTTCAAAGAGCATTTCAACTGCATGTTCTTTTTCCCTCTGTTGGATTCCTTAGAGTGGCTGATCTATGATCCAAAAAACCCACCACAGTCACATTCACTCCTTATGTAATTATTTTGATTATCTTTTCACTTAGCAGAGACCTGAAAAAGTTATTTCTAGAAAACTGTTGAAGCTCCTCCACTGTCACTTTTCCCCTTTTCTCTAATTCCTACTTTTAGACATGCAACACCATAGTTGTCTAGAATAGAGAGAACTCAGTAGAAGTGAACTAAATATCATACAGGCAGATTCTATGGTCTTTACATTATTAGATACTGCTGCCAGTGTCAGAGCAAAAATGAATAAAATATAATGCCAATCTAACATGGATTTTAAAAAACCCAAGCTATGCCATTTGGGAAAAGGTCACTCTAGGTCTAGTTTGAGTATGTTTTGCATAAAAGACAGTGTAGATAAATTATGAAGCTATTGTCACCTTTAATAGATTTTAGTGTCATATAGTTATCCAGACATGTACTTTGCCAGTTTATTTTCTGCTCTCTTGTATTTACATTTCTGTCAATCACTCTTTTTCATTTTGTATTCATTTTCTGAGAAAGGCTGTCATATGCATTATGCCCATCAAATCTTAGTGCTAGCAAGTTTCATGTAATAATAATTTTGTTCTCAAGCCAAGGAAGTGGAGGCATAATAGACTAAATTCCTTGAAAAATTCTCCCGAGCTTTTGTGAGACATATTTTATACTTTGGAAGAGTTGTTCTTCTAAAGATGCCCAAATTAACACTTTAGGTAAAGAAATAACATTATTCCTAAAAAAATAGTATTTTGAACTAAAAGAAAACCTAATATATATAAGATTTATTATGGGCAATCTAACAAAGCACTGGAAAATAAAAACTCTTTGCTTCATCTTTCATTATTTTTTACGACAAATACTTTATTGAGCATCTACTGTGTGCTATTTACATGCTACATAATAGGGCTATGTCTTATAACTTCATTTCTAGTTAGAGGTATACAAAATTAATAATAATCATAAATATAAATGTATGCAAAAACTTGTGTGTGATCAATATTAGAAAAGCAAATTTACAAAGATTTTCTAAAGGATGTAAGAGGGAATCCCCTCATTCTGAGGGCACAGGATATTCCCTGGGAAAGTGCAACTCAGTTTTGTTATTTGAAGCTCAAATAGGAGTATGTATGCATGTGGGAAAATACCATGTAGTGTAAGTAGCACATATAGGTCTCTGATATAAAGGAACATGGAAGAAAAAAATCATAATGTGGTCTAGAGTCGTTTGAGTTGAGATGGAAATAAGTGGGTAAATTTGAGAATTAGAATATAAAAATGATAGGACATTGTGATGGAATAGAAAAGAGGCTTGGAAGGTAGGGTGAGTTTTAAGATTCTGGCTCACAGAATGGATGGATAAAGATGCCCTTCACTGAAGCAGGAAACACAGGTAAAGAGTGATGACAGCATCATCCCAAGAGGTAAGGACTGAAGATGTAAATTTGGCGTTGTCTTATTAAGGATAACGATAGTCCTGGGAAGGGGTGAAATTTTCTGAGAGGAGATTATACTGCAAAAAGCAAATCCTAGGTAGGACATTGATTCACTCCTATATTTAGTCAATTTTTTGTTGTAATGCAGGAGGCTTGAGCATATTTAAACGTTAATGGAAAGGATCCAATTAAGAGAGACTGTATATTTATGAAAGAAACAAAGAATCATCAATTCATTCTCTTAGAAAGGAGTTAGGATGTAAAAGCACAGAAGGAAGGATCGATAAATTTTATATCTACAAATATATGAACATATTACTTGGTGATTTGTCTGTAGCACATTCTGGTTATAGGTGTCTCACTTTTCAGTTTTGTGACATTTTTCAATTTACTTAAATTTACTATGTTTCTTTTTCTACAATAACAGGATATAGCTCCTAGGTTTATTATGAAGATTAAAGGAGTTATACATGAAGAACCCTCAGAACAGTTGTAGACACAGATTGAAAATTCTATAGCTATCACCTGTGCTTATAGCACGTTTAGCATTGTATTGAAATGTCCTGCATGATTGTTTGGTCTTGATTACAGATGCCTCTAGGGCAAAAAAAACAAGTACAACTCAAATGTGCTTATGGTGCCAAGCTCAGTTCTTGAAACATAGTGCTCAATTCATGGCTGGTGAACAGAAATTAAATAAATTTTGTAGGTATAAAGTTTTGTTTTCAGACACTAGTGTAAAGGATGTATACAGCAAATATATACTCAATTTCAGGCAATGGGAAATTAAATTCTGGAACATAAAGGAGGAAAGCTTGTCCAGGTAAGAGACAATGGGGGATATAATCACTTTTTTTCGGATTGGTTTTCAATGAAAGTGTATTGTAACTAGAAAGATAACAGTATCATGATGCACCCAACAAAATTACATGCTTTGTTTCCCAATTGCTGTGTGAAAAACCCTCCTAAACCAACAAGGAGTTTTTCTGTAGTTTCTTTAATCAAGTGTTGTGATTCAATTATAATGAAAGCAGGGCTTCAGTTGAGGACTTGATAAGAGGCCAAAAAATGTGCAAACAATCTTGAGCTGAGGGAAGGTCTTATTTGGTATAGTAGAAATATAAATATGTTAAAATTTGATTAATTTAGATTAAATTAAATTATCTTCCTGTTCTTTTAAGCTTCTGTGTCTCATATGAACTTGTTTATTTTGACAGAGTCCTTATTTATTACATTCTTTCTTTCATCTCTGGGTTCCTATAATATTCTGGGAAATCTAGTCATAGAAAGCAGTTAACAATATTATCAGAAAGTAGACATGTTTCCACATGGAACAATCTTACTCCGATATTTTGACTTATTTTAAAAATGGTTAATTAGCCTGAATATTATGGTCAATGAGATTTTCAGTTCAATCCCCTTTTTTGCTTTAGGAAGCATGCTTGCAGAGCTTTTTCTCATGTTCCTCAATATCCCCATTCTCCCATAATTACCAAAGATGTTCAAGGAAATAGGAGAATAGGAAGGAATCTCTTAAGAGGCCTAGTATTCATTACAGAGGTAAAATCATTACTAGATATATATTTAATTTATCAGCAGCTCCATTTATGCAGAATAGAAGAAAGCAAATGATTTTTAGGACAAATATAGTGTTTATAAGATTTCCCCTACAAATGGGAATCTCTGAAATCTACTAGGGACTATAGCTTAGTGATGCACTGGATGTTTTCTACGTATAGGAGTACCATTATAAAACAAGATTTTATAGATGAGTAAAGACCTCCAGAATTAATAGGTTAAATCATAGTTTTTCTGACCTTGAAGCTTTCCTGTTGCTTTTGTCCAGCTGCATCTGAATGCCAGAAGTTAATGCAAAAATGAGCTTATGGGGTCTACTCACAGGGTAAAACATCATTTTCTCCTTTGGGACATATTATGCTATAGTATAAGGACAAATAAGCTATTTTTAAGTTATTTGTGAATATACTTGTAAAATTACTGTATTGAACAGTGGCACTGTAATTCATTTAAAATATAATTTTTATCAATGGAAATTGAAAACTATAGGTATTTGGAGGCTGCAGCTTTTAAATCTGTCTCATGTAGGTTAAACACATTAAAACCAAATAAAGTATTTGTGAAATATTAAAAATAAAATAATCTAATAATCATCTCTCTTTGATGAGGTAACAAAAGTGGAGAACAAGAACAAAAATCATTCCTTAGAGTGCAAAAACTAACTAATAATTTGTATTTGTATCTATGTTAGTTAATAACTAACAAGTTTATTTACAAATATACAGGATACTATAAATAAATGGTTTTTGCTCATATGTTATGTAAGTATATATATATATGTCAATATGTATGTATATACTTTAATGGAAATATTTCATGAAAGAGTAAAGCCTGACAAAAATATATGGGATAAAAATGGTGAGAGTGTATGGTAGAGACTTTGGGAATTCAGGGCAAATTACTCCCATTCTTCAGCCAGAAAGTAGTATTATTAACCTACTTTTAGCAATTTGGAGCTGCTGATTTTATACTGAATTGTTCAAAAAGTATTATGGAGGCATAGATAAACTGTCTTTACTTAGTTAATTCTTTTTCATACTTTAATCTCAATTTCATCTCACTTCCTCAAGAAATCTACCTCCTCATACTGATCCACCTGATATATGTGTTCTTTGTTCAATATAATACAGTAAAATAAATAATTTTGTGTAAGTAGCTGTTTAATGCTTGGATTCTTTGCTAGAGTTTAAGTTCCATGAAACAGAATAAGATATCCATGAACTTGGGACTTAATACCTATCTCAGATATCACACATCATAATAGACCTTCAAATCAATATCACAGCATCTTTTCCTTGAGGACATATTATATATGCCCTAGAAATTTAATAAAATTTGTTAACATAATGGAGAAATCTATACTGCTGTAATTTTCATAAGCAATCTTTATTTCCAAAATCACTGTGGAAACTACTTATAATTCTTGGTGGGCTCTTGATCAGTTTTTAACTTTCATGATCTCCTTTGATGAAATACTTGAATATTGTATGCAAAAAAAGCAAAATTAAAATTAGGATATATTTCTCCAATTAGGATCTTAAGAAAGACAAGTACAAATTAATATTATAGGGTGGGAAATTAGGAAGGTTTATTAGGTGAATGAATTTGGTGCAGCAGAAATTTCAAAACATCATATACATTTTACAGTAGATATTAAGAACATTTAAAAGGTTTTTCTTTCTTTTTTAGTCATATATCTATTCCAAACAAATTTAAATTTCGTACAAATTTAAATATGGCTTAAAAATGCTTCTATTCCTTAAAGAGTCAAAATATATTGAAAATAGTTTAATTAAGAATGTATCATGGGAAGCGACTGTGGCTCAAGTGGTTGGGCTCCCGTTTACCATATGGGAGGTCCCAGGTTCGATTCCCGGGGCCTCCTGGTGAAGGCAAGCCGGTCTGCGTGGCGCGGTGAGCTGGCACAGCAAGATGACCCAACAAAGGGAGACAAGCAGACACAGAAAAACGCATAGCAAATGGAACAGCAAGCACAAGCAAGCAGCAAGGGGATGTAAATAAATAAATAAAATACATCTCTAAAAAAAAAAAAAAGTATCATTCAATATTAAGTACATGAATCCTTCATAGATTAAATTTAAAATAAGTACACTATATCAATTATGATCAGGAAACCCCAAGGAGATCAATTCTTTTTTTCCCTTTATTTTTAAAGAAGCTTTAGATTACATAAATGTTACATTGAAAAAGTAGGGGAATCCCATATACCCCACTCGCTCCCCTACTCACACTTTTCCCCATTAACTACAACATTCATTAGTGTGGTACATTTGCTAAAATTGATGAGCACATATTGAAGTATTGCTACTAATCATGGTCTATAGCTTACATTATGGTTTACACTTTGCACTGCACAATTTTATAGGCTTTAGCAAAATGTATAATGGCCTGTGTGCATCATTGCAGTGTCATGCAGAACAATTCCAATGTTCCCCAAATGCCCCTATGTTACACCTATTTCCCCTCTCCTTCCATTCAGAAACTCTGGTGACCACAGTCTTTATATCAGTGTTACAAATTCTTCCATTACTACAATAATAAGTTTATTTGAGTCCATAGTTGCATTCCCTCTCTTATGTTTGTTCATTCCTCAGTCTTGAGGATTTGGGGATGGTGATGCCCACTCTGCTTCCAGTTGAGAGGGGGCTTAGATCCCATTGGGCAGATGTATGAAACTGTCTTGCTTATTGTTGTAGGTACTCTCATATTGGGGGATGGGCATTGTCCATCATCATCCTCTTGTTAGTTCACCTGGGTGAGTCCAATGAACTGGTGAGTAGGTATTGGCTGCAACTCTGCTGAGATTCAGGGCTCAGCTGACATATGAACACCTGGAAGATTTAAGTCTCTGAAACATATATTTATTGGGTATAGTGCTAATTATACATTCAAATAAAAGGGGCAGAAGAGTCATGTGTAAGAAAATTATGAACGAGTCTAACTGGGGAGATAGGTTATTATATATTCCAAAGTAAGGCACAAAGGCAGGCTGTTGATTTCGTGATGTTGTCTGCCTGTCTAGATGTCTCTAGAGCCCTCAGGAGCACCACTGCTTGAGGCACTGTTTACTGTAGCAGTCAATGAGATCCTGCTGAGATGTGCATAATCAAAACCTCTGGAATGACTTCCCGACTCACTTTCAAATCTCTTAGCCATAAAACTCATCTGTATTTAATATCTCCCCCTTTTGTCCTAGGTATTTTCCCAAATACATCACTAGTTTGTGCTTGGTAATAATTCCTTAGAGCCAGGGAGGCCCATCCCTAGGAGTCATGTCCCATGCCAGTAGTGAGTTTATATGGTGAATTTGGCTAGAGAAAAGCCACATTAGAGCAACAATGAGGCTTTCAGGAGGTAACTTTTAGGCGATATATACACATACACCAGGCTAAGTTTCAATTTCACAAGAATAAGGTTCATAAGTATAAGCATGAATAACAAGGGACTGGTGTATTGGTCTGTCTTCTTCTCTAGGCATTGCCCATGTACTCTTGAGATTTTTGCCCTTCCGTGAAAGAATGTAGCAGGACTCCTCAGGATGGGAACTCAATTTTCCATCAGTTATTATGTGGTTCTCCACCCACCAAGACAAAACCCCTTGACAACATGAATGTCTTCATATTCCATAGAGCCATGTCCCAAGTGCACCCATCCCCTCATATCCCCCCACCACCAATACCCCATACCAGTGATCCTCCCCTGCCACAATTTTAACCTTTCTGCAATCCAAAACCTCCCCCCAAACAAAGCCAAAATAATAAAAATAAAAATTAAATTAAATCAAATTAAATTTTATAAAGTGATGAATGCACAACTATGTGACTATACCAAATATCATTGATTGTACATTTTGGATGGATTTATGATTTATTAATATGTATCAATAAATTTGATTTTTTTAAAAAAAGAAGCTGTCAAAAGGGTGTAGTAATTATCTAATTGTGTAAGAAATTTGAACACTCTAAGCAAGGAATCCAAATACTTGCATATAAGAAGTGTGTGCAAAATATCTACTATCTAATGTGCATTTATTATATGCCAGGAACTATTAGATGCTTTAGACACCATGTTTTATTTGATCATCTCAAGAAAACTATGAAACCTGTGAGGCATATTATTTTATTTTATGGAAGGATAAACAGAGCTTTAGAGTTTAAATTGTTTGCTAGTAATCATGCAGCTAACTATGGCATAACTGGTATCTGAGGTCACATCAATATAATGGAAACACCATGCTTTTCTCCATATTCTATACCCAATGGCAACTAAAAAGTTTTCAATGTTCTTCTGAATTGTAAACAAATAAATTGGGGGGTGATAATAGTTCCAGTAAGTCATGATTATAGGAAAGAATGTGTGTGAAATATTAGTGTTCATTGCTCTGTATACCAATAAAAAATCGTGGTTCTCCTGAAAAATATCACCATGTTGTGAGTCAGGAAATCTTGACTGATTTTGGTCCCTGTACTAATATTAGCCTTTTGTTTGACCTTGTGCTAATCATCTTTGAGATATTCAAATATTGTTCCAATGAATAATGATTATCATTTGAAATCAAGAAGTCCCTCTTGGAAAAAATGTCATACTTATTTTCTTTTATTCTGATTTCTGTGTCACATTGTTTTAAAGTGAAGAAGAATTTGCTCTTATATATTGTTGATCCTCTTGAATAAGGTTCTTTTCAAATATTTTGAAATATTATGTCAAGATAGATCTGAATACTATTTCACCTTGAGTAATTAGCTCTGTATTTGTTTAAGATTTAAAATATCATATAGTGACAAATACTTTTTCTCAAGAGAGACTTTGTATCTCATAAGGCTAGGAACATTCATGCTTCATGTTCATGTTATTGTCAGATCAACAACTTTATGGATATTTTGTTTTTAGATGATATTAATGATTCAAGGACACATTTAATTAAAAGAAAATGTTGCAAAATCCGTTGTTGGTTAAATGATGGAAAAAAGTGGAGCAATCATTTTATGGCCCATTGATTTTCAATGAAACAGCATTTTGATGCATCAGGTATATGTGTTGACTTAACAAATCATAGCAGGGGACTTAGAATTAAATAATCTTAAAATAATCTTATTTTGCATTTCAAAAAAAATTTATTCAAAGGTTTAGTTCAATAGCCTTTATTTCAAGTCTAGTGCAAACAAACAGAAAAGTATGTTTCAACAGTTCTTTCAGTATTAATATATTAACATAAATATTACCTGTACATAAATTAAAATATAAATATCTATATAGAATACTTCGCCAGAGATGATAATTAAAGTTGAATGAAAAAAACTCAATTTCAAACTTACATTCAAGTTATTTTGAAAAAGAAAAAAAATCCAGTGGAATGTTTCTGTGCTCATCAGGATTGCATTGCTCTTGCCTGTTCTGACAGACCTGGGACTGTTAGGGATCACAGCATGCACAAAGGTGGAAAAAGTTTTGTGGGATGGGTAAGTGGCAGAGAAAAGATTACAGAATCTGATGTAAGAGTGTCTTGATTTGGGTCATGGATCAGCTGTAACTTGACAACCATCAACCATGTGACTTCTTTGCGATTCCAATTTTTCATATGCCACAGGAGAATAATAGTGAGTTTTACTTCAAAGAGAGAGTGGGAGGAGCAAAAGAGTATGTACATAACATAGACTTTTAGTACAAACGCTGACGGTTTGTGAGGGCTACAACTGAATGTCTTTTGCTAAGAGTTTTGTTTTCTCTTTGGTCTGCTTGTTTGTTCCATTTTTAACAGAGTGTGATGATGAGAAAGGAAGTTAAGAGACTTATCCCTTGACCTAAAATTCAACCACTGAACAACCACATAAAAGAAAAGCTACTAGATAAACCATTCTGCTTCCTAGTGAGGAAGAAGGGAGCAATGGCCAAGCTGTGTGTGTGTGGGGTGTATCCAGTTACTGGACTTCCCCATTAGAGCTAGGTGGGAGAAGCTATGACGCACACCCTGACGGTCAATGTGCCAACCAATGTTTGTGCAGTTCACTGCTCCACCCACCGACCTCCAGGCATATCCCAAATAATGTGTCTGTTATCAGTGTTAGAAATCCAATTTAAAGTCATTTAAATCAATATTTCTATAGAAAAATCACTTTCATTACGCTTTATGTATATTAAGTTTGCTTTACATGGAATGAAATGTGCCAAGGTGTTTCATGTGCTAAATATAAAGGAAACAGAAACAAATACCCAATTTTCTTTTCTGAGCACACTTGTCACATGGTATTTTCTGAGATATCACAGTTCTACATGATAGCTTTGGTCCATTACTTTAATAAAAAATATTCTTTGAAGCAGCTACGATTGCACTTTTCAGATCCAGTGCTTTTCTCTGCACATCTCCCTTATGAGGCTGTTCTGACCTTGACAGCTTCTATCTCATTACTGAAATACTGCAGTAATAATTCAGAAATACCATGGTTAATATTAAAGTAACATCTAACTGTGTAGAGATTTGAATGTTGGGACATTTTACAGTATCTTATTTATAGATTTAAATTTATAGATTTAATTTAACCCTCAGCTCTGAGGGTTAATATGATCAAAATTTACAAAAAACAAAGTAACAAACAAGAAAGCACATAAACAGCCAAACCCAGAATCTTGATTTTTCCCGAAAGAGATAAAGACCTTTTTTTCTACAGATCAATGTAGTATAGGTGTGAAGAATACACAGTAAAAACTGTATTTGGCTTCAATATAAAGTGACACAACAGGATAAAAATGAGATGATATCTGTAATCAACCCTACTGGGATTTATTGGGATTTTTTTTTAAATCCGATGTTCTTCCTCCTTTTCCTGGGACAGAGAAAGATATAAAAAATCAGGATTGTACGCAGACCTGGGTTGAGGTTGAGGATATATATTGAGGTGTTGTGTGCCTAAGTCCCTGATCATGTTTCTTTGTTAAGATAACTCCAAATGTGGTATGATAATTCCCAATATACTCACTGTATATTCTCTTCCTCCTTCCCATCTACTCTTTCTGTTTTTGTCCCATCCTTTCTGTTCTAAAAGATTATCTCCTTCTAACTCACCGTTCTTAGAACATAAAGTTCATGAGACAGGGGTTTTGTCTGTTTTTCTTATCACGGTATTCCCTATAGTAAGTGTTCCATAAATATTTGTTGAGTGCAAGTATAAGACTTTCTGCATGTCAATGGCAGAAACTATTTTGCAGTTTTAATTTTTTCCCACAGTGCCTGACACATAACAAAAACTAAATATATGTTTATTGAATAATGCACAAATAAATGAATACCATGGATTCCATACCCTGTCTCAGCCCTGGATACTGTAGGAGTTCCACATCTCTCTACCTAATTATGCCCAGGTTGATTTATTGACTCACGCAATTTTTCTTGCCTAAATCTGACATGCTACACATTCCCATGCTCTAAGAATGCCTTGATCTTAGCCACTTCCTCTTCTCACCAACCAACAATCCTGGTATATCTTTATCCTCATATGATACTTAGGGACAAACATGTTAATAAGGTAAGGTTATACTTTACACTTCTCCCCCCTTGCATGTATCAAGCAGTCATTTATTTTATTTTCCCATTCTATTCAAACAATCATTAATCTCTTTTTTGTCCATCCATCCATCCATCCATCCATCTATCCATCCATCCATCCATTCAACAACTATTTATTAAGTGCTTAATATCATTTATTAGCAGTGAACCTGATCTAAACTGTTGATTAATTATCACTATTATAAGTCAATTTTCAAACTGCATTAACCTTCAAAAATAGTGTCAATACCATTAGCATGCTGGATGCCCATCTTTTTTCTCATGCAGAATTTGTCAAAGAAACACCTTCTTTTCCATTCTATTTCTAATTATCAGTTCACTGAAATGTGGAAACAAGTAGCCATAATTCTCAAATATACCAGAATTATTGCTAGAATGATTTCAAATTGTGATGTAAACATTTAAAATACTATATACACTCAATTAATATCATCTTATGTTTTTCTATAAACAACACTAAATTTCAAACATTTTAATTGAATGAAAAACAAAAATCACTTGCTTGATTGAGTCAGGTAAAGGCACCTTTCCTGTGCATATGTTGTTGGTAGTATTTAGTATGATGCCTGGGACGTGGTATACACTCAATAATTGGTGGTTTGAGTAAATGCATGTATGAATGAATGAGTATATTGACTGCACAGAAAAGAATTATTTGCCTCTTATATAGTAACATCCTGTATAATCCTGTATATTTGAAGAATGTAAGGTAAACAATTCCATGAAGAGGGAATGAAGAAGGAAACTTTCCATCATCCTCTATAATTTCTCTGTATGATATACATATTTCCATTAAAATCTGTATTATATATATAATCCCTATATAAAATCCTATAAAAAATATATTCCCATGTAAAAATCATCCTATATAGTCAAAATTAAAGGAAAAAAACATTTATTCACTGTGGATACCGGAGAAAATTGTTCTGCATAAAAATCCATAAACAGGGAAGCAGCTGTGGCTCAATCCCGTTTACCATATGGGAGGCCCCGGGTTCGGTTCCCGGGGACTCCTGGTGAAGGCAAGCCCACCCACATGGCATGGTTAGCTGACCCAGTGAGCACAAGCAGCAGGGGGGGATAAATGAATAAATCAATAAAATCTTTAAAAAAAAAATAAAAAAAAATAAAAAAAAATAAAAATAAAAATCCATAAACAAAGAAGCTTTTGTTATAGGATATACATTATGACAACAAAAAAACAAATCAAAACAACAAAACCTGTGTTAAGGAGATTCCATGAACAGTGCAACACAGATATTACAAGGTACCAGAGCAAAGTTAAACTGAAGTAGAATTTGGTCCTATTAGTCTTTATGTAGATGGTAATGAAGTTCAAATAGTCTTGTTTACTACACTGTATTTTGCCCAGATACATATATGGGAACAGCTACAGAGAAATATTGTCCTTCATTCAACTGGAGAGAATTTGGGGGAGTTAATCATCATGAACATAAGGGGAAGCCTACTCATACTAGTAATATTTTGGTGCTCAGATTCGTGATGGGATGGATAATTACAACTATTGTCTATTTCTCCCTTCTCAACTTGGGAGTGTGAGTCTGGTGGGTCTAACTTAGGTCATTTAGCCTCCCTTAGGTCAGTGTAAAATAGAGAACATAATTAAATATTCTATGAAATTATATCCAAAAGCACATTTTATGAAAGTTTATGGATTCTGATTGGAAAGAAAACACACAAACACAAATGCCCATTATATTAGTTAAATGCAAGGTAAAGAAACCAGAGTTCTCTGTATGATGTCATAGTTATTTAATAACAAATTGTTTTCACAGCAAGTACAGATATATCTTTGCCATTTGGGATTCTGAGGATAGCACAGATTTCATATTCCTGCCACACTGGCTGCAAGAAATCCTGAGTAAGAGAACATAGACAAATGAATGTGAATTCATGAACTTTTTAGATGCATGTCTAACTGGTGTCCTTAGATTGCAGGTCCTAATGATTGCATGTCCTAATTATGAGAAGCCTATATATATATATAAAATAATAATGTATATAAAGACAAAACTCTGTTCATAAAATGACACAAAATTTTCATAATATGATGAAACTCTGTTATGAACAAGAATTCAGATAACATGTTATTAGTTCCTCTCTTCCCTTTCTCTTCCATCATCTGCTCAGCTTGACTTACTGCATGTGAAGAAGAGGACAAGGCCAGAAAGAGCAAATAAACATATGAGAAAGCAGCGAATCCACTCAACCCTAGAGTTCTTGTAGCCCAATATCCTTCTATTGAGCATAAGAAACTTCTGAAAAGGAAGCAGAAATTTCTTGAATCTCTTTCACAGTCAAGAAACCCTCTTAAACCAGAATACTCTTCTCCAGTGATATTTAAGCCGTTATGGACAACTATCATAAGTAGTCCCAAACTGCAGCTGGAGTCAGTTCCCAGAATTCACAATAATGTGACCTTGGATTTTTGGTAGAACTTTAAAAAATTTATTTCCCATGTTAAGGGGAGGGGATTTCCTGTCCTTCAGTTGGAAATACCTATGCTTGACATATTGACAATCATTATAAATTAATCTTTTCTATTCTGGATCAAACTGGTAAACTCTCCAACTCATTATTCTGTCCTTGATTGTTGTACCCTAGAACATTTGGGGATATCTATTATGAAAAGAAATAGAAAGTTCTTTCCTTTAACTTCTGGATATAAACTTCATTTCAAAGATCTCTGCTTATATTTAGCTTGCTCCTTATAACACAAACTATATTTTTCTAATTTAAAAGAGTAGAATTTTCTGGAAGCTTCTAAGACAGTCCCTGCCAACAATGATCAGACCATTTACAACTTCTTTAATCAATATGCTTAACCATTTTGAAACCATTTGAAGTATTTATCTTCATTTTTGTTTTTTTGTTTTTTTTAGGTACCAGGTCCAGAGATTGAGAGATTGAACCTGGGACCTCATATGTGGGAAGCTGGCACTCAACCATTGAGCCCCATAGGCTCCCCAAAATATTCTTCTTCTTGTATCTTAACTTTTGATTTTCCATAATCCTTTTATTCTTTAACTTTATATATACCTAAAATCTTCATTTTTCTATACTCTATATGTATTATAGAACTTATTTTGACCCATAAGTATTCCATCTGCTTGGCTAAATTATGAGATACTGGGATTCAAGTAGGAAATCCATTTACATTTAAGGGTAAAATATCAGCATTATTTATGTCATCACATTTTAAACAAATATTTTATTTTAAAAGACAGATGGATGTTCCCTATGGAATAAGTCAAATATGAACATTTCCATTTGCACATTGGCCTGAGGACAAATAGCGATTTTTGCTGTGTTAAAATGACATTTCCATCATTCAATGACAACTCAAGAAAATTATTATTGTGAGAGATTTCAAAACAATTTTGAAGTTTAAAATCTGTATATTTCTTGACAATGGCTAAATTGGGACCTTCAGATAAATGCAGGTTATCTACACATATTGGATGCTAAAGTAAATTGGAGTTTACGGGTGTTCTTGGAATATACATCTCTGACTTGTGTGTGTGTGTGTGTGTGAATGCATGTGTATGCATGTGTAAAAACACATGAGAATGACAGTACAACACTGGGCACAAGAGTTGTAAAGTATTGACAAGCTTCCTAGAATTCTGATAAGCATGCTTCCTTAAACAACAGTCAAGATTATTTGAACATTTCAAAACCAGAAAATAATATTGTTTGTAATTTTAACAAATCTAAAGCATATTGGTTATTTCCTTCAAGCTTAGAGAAAATTGAACTTCATTATTTGGTATACTCCCACAAGCTTCTTGTCCAGCTCATTCTTATATAGGTTCTGCTCTTGTTTCATATTCAAGTAAATGGATCTTCTTGCGACAATAGAAACTATAGAAGTACTGCTGGATTTTTATTTGCTACCCATAGATTTTTTTTTTTTTTTCTTTTAAAAAAGTTTTTATTTTAAGTTTATTTTTATGATTTATATATGCACAGATTTTAAGCATATAGTTCAATGAGTTTTGACAAAAGTATACACTCATATAACCACTACCCAAACGAAGCTAAAGGGCAATTTAATTATCCCAAAAATTTCTTCATGCCCCTTTCCAGTCAGTGCTTCCCAATGCTGCCCAACTATTTTGAATTTTTTTTTTTAATTTATTTATTTTTTATTGTGGGTAAAAATCAAAATTTTCACAATACATACCAATATTTGTAAAATGATATATAAATATATATGCATATATGTGCATTTGCTTACAAAAATGTTACTTATATATATATAAATGCTACCCATAGATTTTTTGTTAGGCTTAGCAATGCTTTCTTATCAGCAAACTATAAAATATGTACAAGCTGCAAAACAGTTTTGAGCACTATGATGGAGTGAGCATCCCCTATTTCCGCATGTTTCTCCATTCATAATCCCATCACAATTTACTGGATTTTTGAAATTACCTTAACTACTTACAAAGAATAGTGTCTTTCTTAGTAGTTGAAAGCCATTGTTATTTTAATGTGCTTTCATCACCCCCTACGCTTATTGATAAAGTGTTTCCTAAAGGAAATTTGCAGACTCTTGATATTAATCTCATCAGAATAACCTCCAGATTCTTGCAGTTAATCTTGTCAGACAAAGACAGATATTTCTATAGGGAGAGTTAAACTAGGCATAAAAACTATATTCCTCTTTTCAGTATGTTTTTTCCTTAAGGGTGGCCTACTCTGTAAATACTTTAACTCTTGATAAGTAGAATGACCCCTCTGAAAGATTGTCCTGATTGCCTTTCCAAAAGGCAAAGAAGAAGTATCCGCTCACTACCTTCAAGTAATGGATGCTATACTTATTAGAAAACCCTTTAGAGGAAGGACAGAGTTTGGAGATACATTTTATCTGAAATCTTCCAAATTCAGAAAAAGTATGCATACACACCCACATGCACACATGCACATACAATGCATTACAGCCCATAGTTTGCACCAATGACTGAAACAGTGAAATAGGGAAAGTACTTGTAGCAATAGGTCCAGCTTTCAAGTAGACAAAGTTAATGAAATTGCAACAAAGAAAGGACACAGTGTACAAGCCTATGAAGGTCCAGGGAATACTGAATTCATACACACAATAAATTGTCTATCTTAATATTTCCAGAAAAATGTAAGAATTTTATTTTAGTAAAGGCACTTCTAAATAATATACCTGTGTCTCTAAGTGCTCCACTGCTTAAAGAACAATATAGTAAGGTTGGCCAAATAAAACTGACAAATGTGTTTCAGAAGGGCAGTGAATCAAGGTCATGCTTCCTTAATTCCATATAGTCCAAACTTCTTCCCTCTTTATTGCCTCCAAAGTAAGAATGAAATAGTGAAAAATTTATATTACTGCAGTCCCTATAAAAAACGTGAATACAATGAGATTTTCCTGGAAGAATATAAAGTATGTCACAATTGAAAGCAGCATTGCCAGACATGGATTTCCAGCCATATGGATAGGGTTTGCTACTTCTGGATATTTAATCCATACCTTTTGGGGGCCATTTCTGAGGTAGAATACATATAGGACATGTGCATTGAAACGGTGAATTTGATGAAGTTTCTCTGTGTGCCTATCTGTAGAGTAATAAAATCAGACATTCTAAGAAGTGAAGATATCTTTTAAATTCTGAAAATTCTGAGAAAGAATTTCTACTCCACAGTACTTCTTATATTAATATATTGATGATATTTTATATCTGTTATCCTCATTACTGTGTCTAAAGTTTCACAGTGATAACATGAAAGATTAGTTTCTATAGTCATTTCTTTTTTAATTTAAGTGCTTTTTAAAAAATAATTTCACCCACCATACTCTTATCTTTCTTGATCGCAGCTATATAGATTAAATAAATGGTTTAAGCAACAGTGATCCTTTTTAAGGAAGTTCTAAATTGCCCTTCATGATCAATATGCTGCTGTACTCCCCTTTGGTAGAAATATTCTGTCAATCCATTTCTGAAAAACGTTTTGGTACTGCTTTATTGGCATCAAATTGCATTCAGTTTCAAGTATCCCAGAAGAATATTAACACTTTTCTTTTTGGTCTGGACACAGAGGTAGACAGCACATTAATTCAAATCACAAATGTTTCTAAATTGGGTGATGATACGAACACTTAAAGAAAGCAAACATAATAACAGAAAACCAGAGCAAAATAACCAAATAATGTTCATACATTTCAACAAAACAGTTTTGAATACATATGGAGAAATATCCAAACACTGATTTCTAATATGTGGGAAATGTTTTCTACATGACTTTTTCAAAGAAACTATGCCTGATAGACATAAAAAAAAAAAAAAAGAAGTGTGAATTTTTAGTGAAGAACAGTATCAAGGAAAGCATAGCAAATTCCATTACTGAAGCATCCCATAAGAGTCTAGGGAAGTGATTGTCCCTTTTAACATAATACTCTAGTCTAAACATGGCCCATCTGTTTAATCAAGCTTCTTTTGAATTGATGCAGAAAGATCACCTATGTGGAGAGATAAAGCCATCTGATAGGACAAAAGTTTTAAAACATTTATAAGTAGTAGGTGGAGAATGCCATTTTAAGAATGTAGGGAACAGATGGCAATTCAAGGCAAGGGAGAGATACTTCATTGCAAAAGTATTATAAGATGTATGTGGAAACCAGTATGTTACTACAGAGAACCTAATGAAATATGGCGTTAAGAAGTGTTGTCATTCAGAGGTGATGAAATCTATGGTTAAATAACCAGATCAGTGGTAATTTCCATATCTCTTCAATTAATTCTTATAATCTATGTTTTAGTTTGGATACATTTTGATGGTTTGTTATATAATTGTTTTTGTTATTTTGAACTGAAATTACCATAAGACTTTGTTGAGAATTGAATCATGTGCCCCACAAGATATTTGCAAGACTTAGCCCCTGGTCCTGTGGGTGTACACTTATTTGTACATAGGATCTTCAAATATCCTAACAAGATGAGACCAAATTGAATCATGGTGAGCTTCAGCCCAATAAGATTGGAGTCCTTATAAGCAAAGGAAATTGGTACACAAAGATAGAAGCCAAGGGAGACTTGGACTTCCAGCTTCTATAACTATGAGATAATAAAGTCCTGTTGTTTCTGCTAACTGGTGTGTGGTATTTATTATAGCCTCCCTGGCAAACTAAGACAGAATGGGTTAGAATTTGACCATTAATGACTTAAAAAATACAAAAGGATACCAAATAATTCCTGTAGAGACCATTTATTCTTGCTTCTGACTTCCTTATACAATGCAAAAAAATATTGAATGCACATTGCTATACTTAGAGTCAGATTCTAAAAGTCAGACAGGAGCCTCAGGGAACAGTTAAGAAAGTAAAGTAAGTTATAAGAATTAGGAGCTCATGACAGTCATCCAGATTATTCCCCAGTTAAACTTTAATGCTTTCCATCCGCACTTAGAGTCTAGGAGTTCAACCTATGATTATGAAATTCTATTCCTAGCTTCAAACAAAGAATCAACAAAGAAACAAAATAAACTATATTCTTACAGCTATTCTAAGGTTAACAAGCTACATGGAATTCCTTAAAATAAAAGTACAAAAGTGGGACTATGACTAATTCCTTAGTTTGACTGGCAGAACTGAACCTGAAATACAGCTGCTCATGGATTTCCTTGTAGTTAAATTCACAGATGTAAAAATCAATTAGTCAATCAATTGATTAAACATAAACCTAATTAAAAGAAATAAAGTATTTTAAAATTTTAGGCCTTTTCACACTTAACACTTTATTTACTATTTCTTAAACTGTGCATATTTGTGATCCTTATTGACTTTCTTTTCTACCTGTATATATATATTTGTATATCATACATTACATAGCACATTACATATAATATCTTATGTATAATATGTACTATATTATGCAGATATAAAATATACAAATGTAATACAATTGTAACTATTAAGAAATGTGTTAATTATGCTAAGGGAAAATTCAAGGGAGTACTCAGTCAGAAGTAAGGAAGCTATAGTGGGTTTCCAAATTAAGCAGTAAAAGGAAGCATTACTTGAGGCCATATTTCTCTCTCCTTTGTTCTTTAGAGTTACTCTCACTTACAGATTTCTACCACTTTGAAATTCTTTTATCCAGGGTCAGTTCCTGATAACTATTGTTCCTTTATATTTTAGAATGTATTTGATAACTATTGTTCCTTTATATCTTAGAATGTATTGCCTTCCCTTTTTGTCTTTTTGATATTTAAGATCTATATAAATTTTTGTATTCAAATGACCTCTTATTTCTGTCTATAAAGGATAATCTAAGTCACACTTGTGAAATTAATTATCTGGAAACATTCTTATTGACCAGATTGTTTTCAGTTCTTATGAATTACCACAAGATGCCAATGGGTTACTAAGACAAACAAAAACAGAAAGTAAAAGAAAAAGAATATAAACAATTAATGTATAAAATCACTTAGTGAGGGCTATCAAAGATAAATCTTCATTGTTTCAAGCTTCAGAGGAACAAAGTTTGACTTTGATAATTAAGCACTGTAATGATCACACGTTTAATTCTGTAAATAAAAAAATTATTAACTTAATTTGCTACATATAATAAAAATCCTTTTTACACTGTAAAACAACAACAACAACAACAACAACAAAAAACACTTAGTGCAAAAACATGGGGCTGTACAATACAGGGAATAGAGTGGTGGAAGACTGACTGTGGTTAACAGGACAAATATGAGGGCATTCTCCCATGAACTCTAAGAAAGTATAATAGTAATACAGGGTGTTAATAATTGGATGGGTTGGGGGAAAATACACCAAGTGCAAGATATGAGCTATAGTTTGTAGTAATATTTTAACTGTGTTGTTTCATAGTTTGTAACAAAAGTTTCATAACAATGCAAAGTGTTGGTGGTAGGGAGATGTGTGGGAACCTTGTATGATGATATGCATGTTTGTTTTGTTGGTTCACAACTTTTACTATACACTTATTGTCTATGTATGTTCATGAATGAATGATATACTTCAATAAAATATTTTTTAAAAACCCACTTAGTACAAAGAGTTCTAAGCTAAAGACATGGGAAGTTTGGGCAGGTTTTCTCTTTCAATCTCTTCTGATAATGAATTTGGTAAATGTTTTGGAATAGGAGTTGCTACGTGGAAGAGAGGTGTTCACTAGGGAAGAGTTGTGAAAATATCAAAATATTAAAATAAATGTTTATATTCTTACATATGAACTCTGGTTTGTTTATGCTACATTCAAATGAGGCTTGTTTAAGCTACATTCAAGTCATTACATTGTCTTAATCCTGACCATTTTATCTCCAATATGTACCTTTGATCCTTCCACTTCTTTCCACTCTGCTGCCACCACCTTAACCTAAACCATTATCACGTCCTTCCCCAAAACTACAAGAGTTTCTTACTGATATTCCCACTTCAAACTCTCTTCCACTTCTTATCAGTTTCCAAGCAGCTTTCAGATCTTTTTCACATATAAACTGGATTACTCCTCTGCTCAAAACTTCAACATCCTTCTATCATCTAAGAATAAACTCAGAACCCTGACAAGGCTGGCAATACCCTGCTTCATCTTCCCTCTGCCTCCTCTCCAGCCTCATGCCTTGGGTCTATCCCATCCCCACTTGGCTCCCACCACACTGGCCCTTCTTTAGTACAGTGCCTCCAATAGCCCCGTGCTCAATTACCTCAGGGATATTGGGCATACTCCTGGTAGAATAATCTTTCACTGCACTCTATTTCTGACCAGTTCCTTTCAGCTTCCCTGCCATTCATCAAATTCTGAACTAGAATCTCTCTACTAAACTCTCTCATGCCCCCAGCCCTGCATTTTTCTTCAGCAACACTAGTAGTTGTTGGGAACTATGCACTTATTCCTGTGATTATTTGTAACATGTTTTTCTCTCCTAGTATGTCTGAGTTCTATAAGGCAGGGGTCCCCTCTTGAGCATACTATTCTCTCTCCAGTACCTAAAAACAGTGTTTTATATACAATTAGGTGTACCTGGTATTTCAGGATATCATGAGTTCAAAACAATTTTGTAAGCTTGGAAGGTGGCAGACTGATAGCTGTCTCTTCTACCTTGCCCAGAGATAACAGAAATCCATAGCACTGAAGTAATGTTTTCCTGGTTGCAATTAAAATAATTGATTTTCTTTTCAATGGGAAATAAATCTTAGAAACTATAACATTTTATTTATTATTGAAAATCTTTCTTAAAAAGTGTTAATTAGATTAACCAGTACTACCCATTTTTTTTCATGTCATAGTTTATTTAAAGGATGATAATAATTATGTGAAGGACTGGAGTAAATGGGAAAGACAGCTTGGATGTCCTGAGGGCCAAGGAATCTTGGGTACACCTGAGACTCATAAATATAGAAGAATTCGCATCACTAAATCCTGTCACCTCTATGCTTTAAATATTTATCTCTTCTCCTGCTCTATTACCATTGCCCCAGTTAAGGATTTTATCATTTCTCACCTGTAATGCTTCAATTATCTTTTTAATAAGTTCTCTGTGTTTAATATTTCCATATCTCATTCATCCTCCATCCTTCCATCAAGTTATCTTTTTATAGCAAATTTGATTAAGTCACGGTCTGACTCAGAATTACTCAGTTGCTTTACTTCACCTTCACCATGAAATATAGAACTTCTGAGGCACACAAGACTCTTGTCACTCTTGTGCCTGCTTGTGTCTCCAGCCTCAGCATGATCACAATTGCATTCTGAGGCACTGCAGTACTAAGCTACAGTAACCAAAGTCTTAGAGGTCCTTAGAACACCTCAGAATCTGTTCCCTCTAATCAGTATATATTCTACCTTATTTTATGAATGCTTATTTAACTTTCCAGCTGCAGAATAAATTCTACCTCTTCACACTTAGACCCTCTTTTTCCTCTGCCTCCACTGTACATTGCACATACCTTTCACAGACAACTATACTATTGTGTTATAATTGTTTTTCCTTGAGCAAATGTCTTTTTTTATCTTTACATCCCCAAATCCACCATAATGCCTACATAAAATAGTTATGATGTATTTGTAAAAAAAAGGTATTAGGGCCTTTAAAGTCCCCTACTTTTATTTATTTTATCCCCCAAAAATGTATTCATTTTATTTTATTCCCTAAAAAAGTACTTCCTTACAAACATTTCCCCTGATAAAATTCAAGAATCTCTAATTATTTCCTTGCTTTCTTTTGTTATTTCCTTTTTATTGGAAGATTAGAATGCTTTGGATTTTCTAAATTTCTTTCTATTATCTCATTCACTTGCCTTGAGATACTTCAAAATCTCTTCACTCTTCATTTGCTCCAACTTTCCACTTGTTGGCTCTCTCCACCTTTATGCCCTGACTTCCACCTTTTCTGTTTGATCGTGAGAAAAAGTTTTCCTCCTCTCTTTCTGCTGTTCATTTAAATAGTACTGTGCTTATAAGATATACCTTCTGAGAACAAATTTATCAAGGAGAGATCTTCCCTATTTCTGTTTATGTGTAATCAACTTCCTACTTCACTTTATACTCTTGAAAAATATGCTTTATTGAAGATTTCATAAAAATTGTATTAAGTTTTGTCTTATTCAGCTATTAAAAGACACAGTCAAAAGAGTTTGAAGAAGACAAAATAAACTATTTCATTTTAATAACTGATGCATTTTAAAACATATTTTTAGAAATTTTAGTAAATGACTGCTTGATAAAAATAGCAAATATTAAAATTGCAAATCAATAGACAAAGAAACCAACAATTGCTCACCTCCTAAAAGCATCAATGTATCTTTTATTTTAGGTGAAACCAATTACCAAAAATATTGTGGTAGATTGAATCATGTATCCCAACAAAAGACAAACTCTTTATTTTTATCCAAGTTCCTGTGGTGTGAATCCATTTGTAAATAGAACCCTTTGAAGATGCATTATCAGTTAAGGTGTAAGCTCACATTTGTGAATAGGATCATCCAAGATCCTATTTAGGTGTGGCCAAACTGAGTCAGGGGAGGCCTAATTTGGGGGTCTTGTAGAGAGAAGTCAGAGAAAGTCACAGGAAAAATTCAGAACTCAGTGGAAACTGGAAGAAGACACAGGGAGAGAGAGATAACCATGTGACAAGAGGCAGAGATGCAAGCCAAGGATCCCACAGGATGCTGGTAAGCCAGCATCAGCACGGCACAGATTTTGGGAGAAAGCATGGCCGTGCTGATGCCTTGAATTTGGACTTCTAGTCTCTAAAATGGGAGAGAATAAATTTCTGTTGTTAAACCAATGACTGTGTCATATTTACCAAAGGAGCTCAGGCTAACACAAATATCAAACATTTCATTTGAATTAAAAAAAAAAAGTAGTCAAACATTTTGAGTTATCCAAATGTTTCTAATCATGCAAAGAATACTTCCTGATAGTCTGTATTTGATATTAGATAGGCATCAATTGAAGGTATCATCCATTGAATGTAAAAGTATTTCATAAGGCAGTAATTTAGTGGATGGTGATTTGAGGCTAGCCAATTCATTTCATAGAATTCATCTATCACACTTCAGTATAAATAAGGTCTAGGTGATCAGCGTTGTCTCAGTAGTGACCCCTTTGATTTAGATCATTTTAATTCAGATTTCTATGTAACCTCAGCCAAATTTCTTAGAAAATATGCTTTGGGTTACAAAATGGACTGTGTCAAATGAATGATCAGTTGAACCTACTCAGATTATTAAGAATCATAATGCATATTGGTGCCAAAGAATCTGTATATAAATGATAATCCTTAAATAAGTCATAATTATTGAATGCCAGTCAACTTTTCCAAAGTAAGTATTAAAGCCCTAATCAATTAATAATAATCTATTGTACATTCTATAAAAAAACTGACATATATAATGAATGCTTTATCTATATGAGCTGCAATTTAAAAATGGGTCAAATTGCCAAGTTATTATTTGGCTTAAGCGATAGTTTCAAATAATTGGGTTTATTCTTTTAAAAATATTGCAATACATTTCTAATATATCACCATGGATATCTCCTTTACCTTTTTCTTCAGGTTTCTTTTTTGTACTATGTTAACAACGCCAATAGTGGAAACTGATTGTCTACTGCATGCTTTGGCCCTTGCCTACTGGCCTGCAGTAATAATAAGCTCACACATCTTTATAGATTAAACTCTATAAATTTTGAAGTGATAGTCATATATTGATAGGCAACATGCTTTCTAAACGTCAATGAACAATAATCATACCATCTGGTTTACATCAAAAAGCCATGAAATAAGTCCTATTTTACCTAATAGGGGATGAGGAGATTGACTAGATACACAAAGCATTCTGCTGAAGGCTACACACTGTTCATAACTGGCAACTGAGCTTTGGACCCAGGTCATCTGACTGCAAAAATCTTACGACCTGTGCCGTGGACCCTATCCTGCGTGCTCTATGAGTCATAAATGTTTGACGAGTGAAAGGTGTTCTACCTTCTGAGCTTTAAACAATAGGTACTCTAAGTTTTATGGAGCAGTTATATTACATAATTATACTTTGTTACTAGGTTTTTTCCTTGCAGGAAAAAGTGTGGAGCAACTTAAACTGAGTTTGAGAAATATTGTCAATAGTTTAATATGAATAAAATGCCAGCTTAGGAAAAACATAAAATTTTGGAAATATGTCTCTCATTGCAGGCTCCTTCTTAGTGCATCACAGGGACAATGAATTATGCTAAAAATTTTAGCTTTCTGCTATACCAACAATTGCAGGTGGGTGTTTAACTGAATGAGTCTATGTATATTTCAAATGATGTTTCAAACAAAATCACAGCCACAGGGTTTCCAAAAAGTTTTGAGTACCACCTGCATTCTCCCTTGTCCCCATAACAGTGTCCTACCTCCTCCTGATGATCAGGGCCGGTTACCTCTGCTTGAGTGATAGTTACTTTCCATGTCCAGTGGTTTCAGTGCACAAGGAATTTGATGTGACCGGGTGCAATTTTGGCTTGTGGCTTAAAGTGTAACAGTACTAATATTATGTTCCCTTGTGAAAGCATTCCCTTTTAGGAACCAGGACCTCTGACCTACAGAACCCAGAGTAGCGGGACTGGAGACTCAAATTCTCCAATGAGTCAAGGAAAGTAAATGTAACTGGAGACAATTCTATTTAAAACTCTTGGTTCCCTACCTATTACAGACACACTGTCATATAAGGATCATTCACTTAGTGTGTATAATTTGTTAGGGACAATAACTCCCATCCTTGCATGTATCAGCTCTAAGCAGGCTGCACTATAAAAACATTCCAATACGCTATCAGAATAGAATGTGACTGGACTACTGAATCTTATGGTTATATGCACCTCTTTAGCTATAATGTGAGTTACTTATTCCAGTGCAATGCTCTTAGAATCCTATATCACACTGTAGGCTTTTGGGTAGTGTGCTGCACGAGTCCCTACAGACAGGCAAGACAAAGCCAAATCCACAATATCTATATATTCTAGTCAAGATAAATTGCTGCCCTTTCCATGGTGAAAGTGTCCCAAGTAAATAAAGTACCACTGAGTGGACTGGGTATCCTGAGAGATGGTTCCATATATGGGACTCAACATTGGTCTCTGTTGCTAACAGATTGGACATTTCATGGCAGCACTTTAGGGTGGTGCATAATCTCTATCCTTGTCACATTGGTAATTCCATTCATGCTCCCATTGTCCTAGCAATGGGGGAGGGGGAATGTAGAGACTGGCTGATGTCAGATGGAAGAGTCATTCTGATTGTTTAATGCCTCTCACAATAGTTGTCCTTAACATGCCAGATAAAAATCTTCATATTTCATGGCCACTCCCAACAGTCTATCCACATGCTTCTACCCCAGATCTTGTCCCCAGTTATTCTGTCTTTCTCCTTGCAGATCAGGGATGAGCCTTTCAGACCATCTGTACCTTCCCCATGAGCTTTATATCTGTTACTTCTCTTTCTATACAAAGTAGATGACTTGGTATGGAAACTCTGCACACTAAGAGGATTTTATTTTCTTCTGTCTTTAAAGTCCATTCCTTAAGTGGACAGTAATACAGCCATAGTCCATTGTTGGCTTGCTCCCACATACTGAGTTAAATTATCCATAAATTAAGTTTGACATTTCTAACTTCAAAAGCTGGCAATAAAAATTCCCCCATATGACCATAGGTGTGATCTGAGGAAAAAACATAACTGGATATTATTGGAGTCTGGGTCATCTGCTCCTGCAGCTTAATTTTGCCCTCTAGCCAGTCTAGTACTCCTAGGCCTACATGAACTTATGGCACAATGGGCTTTAGCTTTATTATCACTCAATCTCTACTAGGGCCTAGTAGCATCTTCTCTATTATCTGCTACAGAGGATGTGGCTTTGCTCCCTATCACTAGGAATCAAATTCGAGTTTCTCCTACCAGAGCTTACCACAAATTCCACATACCGTTTGTTCCTATACAGATAGCTCTAATAACAATACCATAGGATCTGCCAGGTTGTATGGCCAAAGGTGCAAGGTTACTTCCACCACAGCCTAGATCTGCTGGGCCCCACTTGAGGCAAATTTCAGAGAAGTAGTTCCAAGGGTGAAACATGTGCCTCCAAAATCCAAAGAAGCTTACTAATCTTTGTGCTTTCAGGCATAGGAACAAACTGCAATAAGTTTTCTTTAAAGGACCTCTGCACCTTTAATACTTCATGGATGTAGTAGGCCCTTGAATACTTCTAGAGTTTATTTCCCATCCTTGGGAGTTCATGTGTTCTAACAAGCTTCCAATGGTCTTACCACTACTTGCTCATCTGGTCTGATTAACATGATATCATCAAAATAGTGGACCAATGTGATATTCTACCAAATGTCTAAATAGTCCAGTTCCCACTGAACTATATTATGATAGTGGTGGGAATGTTAAAATAGTGAATTTGAACTCTTTCTGTCCCTTCTTCCTGATAGTAATGGAAAAGAACCAGGTCAATTATTATTTTAAACTGCTCTAGCAAACACATCACAGCTTGCACAGCAGCTAGCTACAATTGGGGCTACTAATTAGTTGTATTTGCCCTAGTCCACTTCCACTCTCCAGGATCCATCCAGTCATTGTTAGGGACCTGACTGATGAATGAAATGGGGATGTGATGAGTACTACGACTCGGTCATCATCTAGGTCTTTGAGGGTAGTATTAATTCATGACTGTGGTTTTTTAATTACTCCTCGCCTGGGAGTGAGGGTAATTTCAGAGGTTTCTGCTTGGAATTCCCCAACAAAATAGTTACTTTCTCATAGGCATTTGAATCAATGTGGGAATTCTGCCAAATCAACAAGTATTCTACTCTGGTTGTAGATTTTGGATTTGGGGAAATGACCACTGGGTGGGACTATGGCTCTAGTAGGCCTGCTATGAGCTTCACATGTGCCAAGACTTCATTTATTACCTGAACTACATATGCTTCCACTCTAACATGGGTGCCATGATAATGCCTTGGTTTTCTCAGAATCAAGAGCAACATGGATTTTTTGCTAATTAGTGCTCAAAATGTCTGGGTATCACTTTTCTCCCCAGTATACAGTTACCTGAGCAAATTCCTATAATTCGCTTTGGAGGATCATTGCTATATTCACTTATTGTATTGTTGCTAGGTCAATTCTATTGACAATTCAGAACTTTTTTCAAGCCCTATAATCCTGGAAAATAGTAATAATGGTTAAAGAAATTCCCTCATGCTTTGTGTTCTGGAAAGTGGTTTACTACAAAGAACCACCCTTCCTCATGTGACTTAGATAAGAATCCTGATAACTCCCTTGTTTACCAATGGCATAGCCAGACACACATCATTCAAAACCCCTCAGCCTTTTTTTTGTCTTATAAATGGTTTCTGATATGTTTGTCACCACTGAGCCATCAAAACAAAATCCTTTTTAACTTGATAAAATTTTTGATATGCTTTTTTCCTCCCTAAGGATCCTGAGTTTTGACACCCTAAAAGATTAATGAGCAGTACTTGGAACTTGGAAAATCCCTCCTTACTGGCCCATTCTGAGAATCAACAGGCCTCATAGAAAAACATCCAGAGTCCAATCATATCACCTACTTATCCAACTCCCTGACATCATTCTTTCCAGCCTTGTTTACTCCTCCCTGAAAAAAGAAATCCCCTTTTGCCTTAACTTTTAGGTGATTGCATACCTTATGATTGGAGATTTCTCTCTGTTGCAATAGTCCCTCCTCCCACAATTTCAATAGCTTGTTATTGAAATACCTAATTGCAATAGTAAGGTTGAAATAAAATCTCTTTTTAACTATGCCTGCACTTGTTTTTATTTGAAACTCTACTCTTTCAAAGAATTCCAGGTCAGAAACAAGCTTGGGTTCAGAAATTAGGCAAAGTATCATGTCTCTTCCTTGGGGCAGCTGCCCTCAGTTTCATGATCATCCATCCTCGATTTCTTTTGATTGTACACATTGAACAATACACCTGTTGGTAGCCCATCTATCTTTCTCCTACAGAAACATTGTTCTGTAAACTCTCCAGAGCTCTCTGTGGATCAGGGCCATATGATTCGAATTCTGCCTGACTACTCATTATAATAGTGGCACCCACCTTACTTCTGATGACTAAATGTGATTAAATACTGCCATCTGGTGTCTTTAATCTTGAGATTCCCATAGCAATCAAGGAGGCAAGTTCTGGACAGAATCTCCCACCATTATCCCTGTCCTACAGAAGATAGGGACTATTGAGATTCTCTGATTCTTCTGCCCCTTTTCACCAGAGAATCCCTTATTGTTTTGGTAAAGAGAGTGCCCTCCAGAACCTCCACTGAAACATTATTAATCCACTCTTCCATGCCACTTCTTTTATTTTTAATATTCAAATAACATTTTTTTAATTAGAGAAGTTATAGATTTACAGAAAAATCATGAAAAACACCAC
The DNA here is from genome assembly GCA_026826555.1 of Tolypeutes matacus. Lineage (NCBI taxonomy): Eukaryota > Metazoa > Chordata > Mammalia > Cingulata > Chlamyphoridae > Tolypeutes > Tolypeutes matacus. The sequence continues at coordinate 6,181,564 of JAKSZT010054515.1, forward strand.
AGAGTTCCCATATAACCTCCATCATACACATAGTTTTCCCTATTATTAACACTTTTCAATTAGTGTGGTATTTTTTTATACTTGATGAAACAAGATTATGATTATATTAACTATAGTCAATAGTTAACATTAGGAGTCATTGTGTTTTAGAGTCTATGTTGTAGTTTTTAAAATTTTATTTTAGTAATATATATATGTATAAATCCTAAAAATTTCCCTTTTAACATTCAAATATATGATTCAGTGTCATTAACTATATTCATAATATTGTGCTACTATCACCACCATTCATTACCAAAATGTTTCCATTGCCCCAAACAGAAACTCTGTATTAATTAAGCATTAACCCATCCCTTATCATCAACCCGGCCTCTGGAAACCTATGTTCCAGTTTCTGACTCTAAAAAATTTCCTCATTCTAATTAACTCATGTCAGTGAGATTATACAATATTTGTCCTTTTACATTTGGCTTATTTCACTCAACATAATGTCTTCAAGGTTTATCCAGGTTGTCACAAGTATCTGACTTCATTCCTTTTTATAGCTGTACATATATACCACAATTTGTCTATCCATTTATATGTTGATGGACATTTGGGTTGCTTCCATCTTTTAGCTGTGATTTTGGCCTCATAGAGTTTGGAAGTACTCTTTTTCTCTTCAATTTTTTGGAAAAGCTTGAGCAGGACTGGGTATTAATACTCTTGGAATGTTTGGTTATATTCATCAGTGAAGCCATATGGTTTGCAGCATTCCTTTGTTGGGAGAGTTTTGATTACTGACTTAATCTTTTTACTTGTTATCGAGATCTTCTATTTACTCTTAAGATAACATAGTTAGTTTGTTTGATTCTAGGAATTTGTCCATTTCATCTAAGTTATCTAATTTGTTGGTGTATGGGTTTTCATGATATCCTCATAATGTTTTTCAAATCTATGTGATCAGTATTACTGTGTCACCTTTCAACTGATTTGAAGTATATGCAGACTGTCTCTTGTTTTATATCAGTCTAGCTAAAGTTTTGTTGATATTATTGATCCTTTCAAAGAAATAACTTTTGTTTTTGTTGATTCTCTATTGTTTTTAATTCTCTCTCCTATCTCTGCTCTAATATTTGTTATTTCCTTCCTTCTTTTCACTTTTGGTTTAATCTGCTCTTTTCTTTTTAGTGTCTTCCATTTGTGAGGTTAGTTGTCTGATTTGAGATCTTTCTTCTTTTTTAATATAAGCATTTAGAGTTCTACATTTCCTTTTCATCACTACCTTTGCTGCATCCCTTAAGTTTTGATATGTTGTGTTTTCATTTTCATATGCCTCAAGATATTTCTTAATTTCTGTTATTTCTTTTTAGATCCATTGGTAGTTTAAGAGTATGTTGTTTAATTTCCACATATATGGGAATTTTCCAGTTCTTCCACTGTTAATTGATTTTTAGCTTCATTCCATTGTGGTCAGAGAAGATACATTGTATGATGTCAACATTTTAAAATTTATTGACACTAATTTTGTGACCTAACATATGGTGTATACTGGAGAGTGATCCATGTGCACTACAGAAAAATTTTTATTGTGCTGCTGGGCAAGGTATTCTATGTGTTAGGTATAGATGGTTAATAGTTTTGTTCGAGTCTTCAGTTTCCTTATTATTTTCTGTCTAGATGTTTTATCCATTATTGAAAGTAGTGCATTGAAGTCTCCTAATATTAATATAGAATCATCTATTTCTCCCTTCAAATCTGCCAATACATGCTTCATATATTTTTTTGACTCTGCCATTAGGAACATATATATTTATAATTTTTATGTCTTCTTGTTGAATCGACCCTTTATCAGTATATAGTATATAGTGACCTTCTTTCTCACTCTTAAGTGTTTTTTATTTAAAGTCTATGTTTTCTGATATTAGTTAGCTCCTCCAACTCTCCTTTACCTACATTATTCATGACTTTTTCCCCATCCTTTCACTTTCAACCTACTTGTATCTCTGAGTTTAAAATGAGTCCCTGTAAGGATCATATAGTTCTTTTTACTTCCACTTTTCAGACCAAAACATTTCAATTGTCTTGTCTTCAGGTTTATTGATTCTTTCAATAAACTCAGCTCCAACCTGGTGTTGAGACCCTCTAGGAAATTTTTCATTTCAATTATTGTAATGTTCAGCTCTAGTATTTCTGTTTGATTTTTTTTTTTTATGTCTGTCTCTACTTGAGATTGTCAAATTGTTCATTCATTGTTTTCCTGATATCCTTGAGTTCTTTCTCCATGTTTTCCTTTATCTCATTGAGCACATTGAGGATAATTTTTTAAAAAGTATTTGTCTTGTCTGTCCACGGTCTGGTCATCTTTGTTGATAGTTTCTGGAATTTTATCTTGTTTCTTTGGATGGTCCATCATTTCCTATTTCTTTGTCTTTTAATTTTTTTATGCACATTGTACTCTTTAATATTTAAAGTGTTAACTCTAGGATATATTCCTTGAGCTGTCTGCTCCTTAAGTTTGTATCCAGCTAGTGATAGGTCAAAGATGTCCTTTAGTGACTGGAGTTAGCAAAAACAAACTAATTAGCACAAGCAAACACCTTTCACAGTCTTTGAAAATTGGCTCAGCATTGACTGGTGCTTTCTTACTTTAGCCCTCCTACCATAAAGGTCAGCCTCAGATGAATGCAAAGTGCAGGGTCTTCTCCATCTTTTCAGAACCTGTGTCTTTTCCTGGGCTTGTGCTTTCTCATGACCTTAGGAATTCCTCCATTTATAGGAATCTGAATGCCCCCTCTACTACCTATGAAATAGACTCTCTCCTCAATCCTGGGTACTCTATTGTTTATTTAAAACTGGTAATCTTTTGCTCTAAATCACTTTGGCTTATTGTTTCATACACTGATTTAGGTCTCTGAAAACTGCTTCTGCTTGCAGAGCAAGTTCTTGGAGGACAAGCCTGAGGTAAGGTTCTTTGTTCAGTCTTTCGTGCTACCACCCAATAGATTAGAACTGACATAAAGACCCCACATGACACACATAGTGGTTACTCTGCTTATACTGAAACAGTGCCAGGGACCCACAATGGGAGCATAGGTTGGCTTACCACTATGCTGGGGAGTGGGTGGGGAAAGGACCAGCAAAGGTGTGAAAAGGTTCAACCATTTTTAAAGCTGAGTTTTTCATGATTTGGCACTCTCGCAATTACTCAACACTTTAACTGTTTTCTGCATTTTTTAGCACAATTGTTATGCAAGTTTTTGTTGGTTGTTCATAGAGTTTGTATGAGATTGGCACACTGGAGCATTTTAAGGTGCCATATTGTTTCACCAGACTCCTCTTTGACACATTTTATCTCTCTTTCACCACCTTTTATGGCAGTTCTAGGATTCCTATTTCACTTTGCATGACACTATTACTTCCAAGAGCAATCAAGAGCCATTGTAATGGGATCATTGCCAGGGTATAAAATTATGTATTATAGAACATGCTTACATACTGACAAACTTCCACATCTAATATCATATTTCAAGACTCTTAGTCCTACATCCTCAGGTTTCAGCCTTATACATATTTTATTTTCCTGGCTTCTGCCAGTATCTGTTGTCTCGATGTTGAAGCTTCTTTAGGTTATAGTGTCTTTCATTCTGTAGCAGTTTCATTAATTCCCTGGATGAATTATGTTATGGTTTGACCCTAGTGTTTTGACTTGAATTATGCCCCCCAAAAAGATATGTTGAAATCCTAGTGCCCATAGTTGTGAATGTGATCTTATTTGCTAATAAGGTCTTTGCAGTTGTAATCAAGTTAAGATAAGGTCATACTGAATTTGGGCGGGCTGTAATCCAATATACCTGGTATCTTTATAAGAAGAGAAGAGGCACAGATGCAGAGGGAACATGGCTATGTGGTGATGGAGGCAGAGACTGGAGTGATGAATTTATAAGCCAAGGAGTCAAGGATTTCTGGCAAACAACAGAAGCTAGAAGAGGCAAGGAAGCATTCCCCCCTACAGGTTCCGGAAGAAGCAGGGCCCTGCCAATAACTTGATTTCTGATTTCTAGTCTGTGAGGCAATAAACTTTCATTGTATTTAACCACTAAGTTTGTGGTACTTTGATACAGCAATACTGGGAGAATAATATACCTAATTATTGGTTTTGAAGTTAAGATGGTGCAGATAGAGAGAGGAGCATGTTTTGTCTTCCAAGGTAGTCTATGCATCATTTTCAAGAAAATAGGGACACTACCCTTTAACACAAATGACTAGGTCAATTTGGTAGGCACACGGGGTTCAGGAAAATATAGACATTTAAGAATTTCTTGAGTATTAATTCAGTTGTTATCATTCCAAATGTCACTGTCGCACTCCTTCTCACTTCTGACCTTAGAGGAACAGACTTGCCTGCACTGGAAAAAAACAAACAAAAAAAAAAAACCTCTTATAATTTAACAATAAGAAAATAACCAGCCCAATTAAAAATATGAGCAAAAAATCAAAATAAACACCTTACTAAGGAATATATAGAGATGACAAATAAGCATTTTTTAAAAAGCTCAACTTTATATACCATTAGGGAAATGAAAATTAAAGTGAAAATGAAATGTCTATTAGAACAATTAAAATGAAAAATGATATTATCAATTTTTGGTGAGGATTCAGAATAGGATCTCTTATTCATTGATAGTGGTAATGCAAAATGGTTCTGCCATTTTGGAAAATAGTTTGGCAGTTTCTTTCAAAGCTAAGCATAGCCTTACCATATGATGCAGCAATCATCTTCTTAGGCATTTATCCAACTGATTTGAAATAAGGGAAATTGAGAGCAGAGTATATGGGGACTCTATACTATCTTAGAATTTTTCTGTCAATCTAAAACTAGCCCAAAATAAAAGTTCATTAATAATTTTAAAATATGCTATTTATAATACAACCAAAATTTGTAAAGGACTTAAAGATATATCTAAAGAAAGGACATATGATTATTCAGTAAGTTATAATAAAATTTTATTTAAAAGTCCTAATGAAGATTTAATAAAGAAATAAATATATGCATCATGTTCATAAAGAGAAAGAACAACTATTCTAGAGATGATGTTAAATATTTCAAAATATCACCCATAAATTCTATTTATTTCCAATTGAAATTTCTAGATTGTGTTTGTGTGTGTTTGGGGGGGGGTGGGCTATGTGTAGAATTTGATGTCTTTATCTTAGGATGTGTATGGAAGTTCTAAAAGTGACCAAGAAATTTTTGTCAAAAAAAGAATGAGACAGAAATTTTACTCCATAAACGATGTATTACAAAGATATACCAATTAAGAAAGCATGTTAGTTATACATGAACAGACCTGTTCATAGGAACATGGTAATTGAGAAAGAGTGAATTATTAAATTAATAATGCTGGAGCAATTGGTTATTCAAATACTTAAATGGGAAAAGAAAACCTTTAAAGCATTTAGAAAAAAATACAGGAAAATATAACTTCATAGATTCATGTTATAGAAGATTTATTTTAAAATTCCCTAAATGACCAAATTACCTAGGAAATAACTGATAAATTTGATACATTAAAACACTATGCAAAACAAAACTTCTTGTCATATGAAGATACCAAATAAGAGGGCAAACCACACACTGAGAGAGGACACACGCAATGTATATAACTACTGAAGAGTTAAGTAAAAATAGAAAAAAAAAAAAAAAACAAGAAAATTACAACTCACCAAAGGAAAGTGACACTAACCTTATAGAATAAAGAGGAAATTATGTACAGGAAATAACACACAGTACAAGCATGCCTATGTCCAATATGTATAATAAATATGATCATACTAATTCAAGTTAAAACATTAATGTAATATTATTTTGGAAATAATTTACATACCTGAAAATACTAAGTTTTGGTGATGGTGTTGAGAAATGGAAACTCCCATACACTTCTAATCATGGTATATTCATTTTGGAACACTAAATATCTGTATCTAGTTAATTGGAAGCTCTGCAGTCTAAAGTGTAGCAATTATATTCCTAAAAATTTAACCTAGAGCCATGATTCCCAATCCTGGACACATATCAGAATCAGTTGGTGAGTTTGTAAAAATTACCAATCTTAATTGGCATTCCAACTAATTCATAATCTCCAGGGATGGAGCTCAATCATCAGTATTATTTAATAATTATTTGTAAAAAGAGGTATGTACTATTGAAGCATTTTCGAGGTAATGAAAAAATAGGAAACCAGATAAATGTCTATAACTTTAAGCCATAATGATATAGATGTGGTATATTCACTCATTGGAACATGAAAAACTAATTGAAAAGAATGAATTAAAGCTACATGCATCAAAATGGATAAATCTCAAAAATATGATATTGAGTGAGTAAAGCAAGTCACAATATACATACCATTTATTGAATAAACATGAACGAACTATTGTTTGTAGATTATTGCATATTTAGCCAAATCATAAAAAAAACTAGTTAGAAATTTTTTAAATGGCAGGATAAAGTTTATATCCGAGTAACTATTGCCATGGAAGGATAATAATGGTAATGGGTGGGGTACACAGGTGATTCAATCTTATCTGTAATGTTTTACTGATTTCTGAAAAATGCTAATGCAAGTTTGGCAAAATATTAAGGTTCAGTAAAGCCAGGTGCTAAATACAAGAATATTCTTTATATTTTACATTAAGCTGGGTATGAAACACAAGGTTTTTCTTTATTTTTTAAAGCACCTGAGAATTTTAACACATAATATTATTAAAAAGAAATTAATCTCAAACTCTCTGTAAAGACACTGAAGAACTGAATAATGAGTCAATTATGTTTGATAGGTGAATGCAGATGGGCAAAGAAGGGAGAAGGGGGAACAAAAAGTTAAGGCTGCCAGTAAGGCAGGCATGAGATGTACTGTAAAGTGAAGGTAGATTCAGAGCACACCCTCATAAATCAGACACTTCCACCATTTTCTAATAACCCAAATAGCAATATGCTCTCACTCCAAAAAAGATTGTAATCACAAACACAGCAAAATCAAGGAAAAGGATGTATTATGCAAATAATCCTATTCAATGATTTCCTCCTAGCAACAACGTCAAGAAATAGAACACAGGCAGTCTTTGATAGCTGATGTTTGAAAGACAAAAATCAATGGCTATTGCTTCTAACAAGGAAAAGAATGATAGAATTTTAAAAATCTGAATTCCTTGAATTATTTTCTTTCTCAGAATATCCCAATAAACTCATGGTAAATGTTAATGGATCATGAAAACTGCATGATTTTAAACAAAGATGTCTTGCATATTCTGTCATTAAATTTTTTGAGAGTGGTTTATTTCCTGGTTTCGGCCATATTCTAGTTGTTTAATGATAATGTCATACATATTGATGAATTAAAGAAACTGTGGCAATGAAAAATATGAATACATAAAAGATAAGCAAATATATGTGGGGCCAGAAAAGAACATTTTTAAGAGACTAAAAGGAAATATAAACAGGAAAAATAGAAGGATTTTCGACAAGAGCATTAGGGAACTTTAGATAAAAATAACATAAGGTAATGATTAGTAGTGGAGAATACAAACCAAAGACAAAAGCCTCAGTAACTTGCTTACATGGAAAGGCTCCAAGCACAGGTTGCAACCTGCAATACTGTACATTAATATAAAATTTTAATATGCAGCTCAATGAAAGCTAATTTGCATGTTATAATTACCTTCCCAACTGTCTTTCATGAGATAAAATACACAGCCATTAACAAAACTTTAATGTACAACATTTTTTTTACTAAATAAATTTGCTTTGCAATATTGCTTAATCTTTCTAAGGAAATGGCAAAACCCCTTCATGTTTCATTAAGCACAAAGAATTGGGAATATTGAAGTTTTGCTTTTAGTCTAAAAGAATACTTAATAGCAGTAACTAAATTAATGATTTTGTTTTTCAAATGGTTGCTGCACAATACCTCACATTTGATTGTATTTATTAATATTGGTTAAATTAGGTCTTGGCTTATCAGAAACTAGCTTTGTGGTAATCAAAATGAGAAGTGATAAGAGACAAGAAGTACAGAGATAGATTAATATTTATGCTGAATTCATTTTCAGATATACCATTGGCAATCAGGTCATTCAACATTTCTGGGAAAAGTGGGGAACTATCAATCCACTTACATACAAATAGACATACCCCCTTCCCCTAAAAATTCACACTATATTCCCCATCCTCTAGTACAAACAGATGCACTTCCAGATATATATGTAAATGCCAGACAAAAAAAATGGAAAAGAAAACAAATATTTGAATAAAAAGTTGTATTTTTTTTAACTGGCACAAATTAGGGATAATACGGCTGTTAGATGTGAAGATAAGTGTAGGCAATAGCTATTAAATATAAAAGAAGTGTTATTTTGACAAAATCTTGCCTGCCAGATATGTAATCCAAGCTCCACAGTCACATGAGCCAATTCCTGTAATGATCTCTTGACAAATGTGATACATATAAGATATATATATCCTATTGGTTCTGTTCCTCTGGAGAACCTTGACTAACACAGATTTTGGTGCAAAAAATATGGTTCTTGAGGAACAGAAACTTAAGGATGAGATTTCGGAGATAGCTTTAAGGTTTTGGAAATGGTTCTCTAATCTGATTAGATTAAAATGCATTAATGACTCTACAACAATCAAGTGGAAACTGATATGAATTCTCATGAATGGGCAATAGAGATATGCAAAATATCAGCATTGGATATTCCTATTCAAATGCTAACAAGAAAGAGAAGGTTCTGAGTGACAGTGTATTTGATACTTCACCAGAGTTTTCTGAAATTAGGAAGTATAATTATGTTGGCTGGTTGTTTCAAAATATGCTGGATAAAGTGGTTAAAGACATTGATGGACTCAGGGTTTCATATTCTCAAATCAAGTACCACACGAAAGATGTGAAAGTTTCTATGTGTGCCCTGAAGAAACTCATTTCTTATAGTTGCAGACTTGAGATTTCTGAAAACCCAAAGCAGAGTCTCATCATGTGAGTAGCTGCATTACAATGCAAATTGAATCCCCATCCTTGCAGGACTGGGGCAGTGCTCTCTAGGAGGCTCTATATTCTCTAAATCAGCATCTAGTCTATGCTGTTCTTTCTTCCATAGCCAGGATTCATGGGTTCAGCACTGAAGGGGTGGAATTGGGAGTAGGAGCACTCACTATTTTCCTGAATGATCCACTAGAAAAATGTTTGCTTCCTGTCCCCACGACCTTATGCTTTAATAGTCTAGAGGTTTTAGTTCTAAAGGGAGAATTGCTTCCACAAGGAGATAAAATGATCCCATTGCATTGGAAATAAGATTGCAACCCAAAACACCTTGGTCTCCTTGTGCCTCTGAATCTGCAGGCAAGGAAAGGAGTTACTGTACTGGATAAAGTGATTTATCCTAATTACCAAGAGGTAATTGGACTGCTACTACACAATGGAGGTAGGAAAGAGTATACCTACAATACAGGACATCCCTTAAGACATCCCTGTGATTAAAGTCAATGGAAAACTAACACAACTGAGCCATACCCCAATAATGATGGCAGAGTGAGAAGTTTCCTAGAAGCTTTAAACAATCAGCAAAAACTGATAGAAACATCTTTCTCAAAACTCTAGAAAACAGTTAAAGGACTACTGTAACAAGACAAGCACTGTATCAGAAAAATTCTACTTAAAAATGCTAGAATTGCATGGCACACTGGCTGACCTCTCCTCCACCCTTCACTGGCTCAGTGCAGAGCTGGCCCACACTCCCAGTGAAGATCCTTGGTCTCAGTTCCAGCGGGAGCAGGGTAACCTTTGCACACAGACTGGAAACATGTATGACTAGTACAATTTGGTGGTGGCCCGAGGACTTTCTATTCCAATACCTGCTCTGCATGTAGATGGTAGCTCACTGGGCTTTCCTACAGAGTATTATGGGAGAGGAGTCAAGTGGATGGCTGGGATAAGGAATTGCTGGCTGAAGGACTTACAGTGCAGTGACTGGGACCATGAGGAAAATGTTTCCCAGGGAAGAGAGAACATTCATATCCATATAAGTGGGGAAATTCTTAGGGCCAAATGCATATACCAAAGACAAGATGCATGTGTAGAAAAGACCAGGAAGGCCCCTACATCTTATAGGAATTATTCTCTAAACTCATTCTATGGATAAATCTTGAAGGAGAAGCAATTTCACGGGTAAAACTGCAAAGACTGAGAAAGGTGTTTTCTTCTTATTTTTTGTTGTTGTTAGGTTGTTTGTGTCTGGCATTTAAGGAAAGCTGTGACATAACATTAGCTGGATATAAGCTTAAGGAACAGATACCTTGGAGGCTAAAGTCCAGCAATATAACACATTGAAATATCAAAATGTCCAGCTTTCAACAAAAGATTGCAAAACATACAAAGAAATAGGAAGTGATGGCCCAAGCAAAGGAGGAGCTTAAAACATTCGAAACCATCAAGGGGGAGGATCAGACCTGTGGCATCCCAGATAAATACATTTAAAAATTGGTCCTAGTTATGCTCAAAGAGCTTACAAAAAAGAACTAAAAAGAACTCAAAGAAATCAAGAAAACAATAGATGAACACAAGGGAATATAAATAGAGAAGTGGAAATTATGAAAAGGAAAAAACAGAACTGAAGACCACAGTAACAGAAATTAAAAATTCCCTAGAGGGGTTGAAGAGAGGGTTGGAGATGGCAGAAGAAAGAATCAATGAACTTGAAGATAACACAATTTAAATCATCCAGTTTGAAGAGCAGAAAAAGGAGATAATGAAAAGTTAACAGAGCCAGGAGAAACTGTGAGACACATTCAAGCATAATAATATAGTCATTGTGGGAGTTTCAGAAGGAGAAAAAAGAGAGAAAAGGAGAGAAAAGGTCAGAGAGAATATTCAAATAAATAATGGCTGAAAATTTCCCAAATTTAATGAAAGACCTGAATATATACATCCAGGATGCTCAAAGAACTCCAAACAGGGTAAATCCAAATAGACCAATATTGCACCATGTTATAATCAAAATTTCCAATGTTAAAAGATTAAGAGAGAATTCTGAAAACCACAAGGTTCATTTTCTGTTTATTTTCTTCTTTCTCTGTTTTTTTTCTTGCCTCCCTGTGGTTTATTTGAAATTTTTACAGTTCCATTATAAGGATTTTTGTTCATTAATTTGTATATTTTTCTTAGTGGTTGTTCTAGATATTTTCATATACAATGCATCTTATCACAGCCTCTTCATATTTATGTTTTACACTTTAGTGAAGTCTAGAAACCTCACTTCCATTAAGTCCCATTATTTTATGAAGATTCCCATTTTAAAATACAGTTGTGTTAAATATTTCCTCAATTTATATTAAGGACCACATCAGATAAGATTATAACTTTTGCTGTAACTATAAATTATGATGAAGGGAACTCATGAGTTCAAGGATAATCTATTATGTTTACACCTGTTTTTACTTATTCCATTATATATTTTTCATTTCTGAAGATGTCAGCCCTCTTCTGCTAACATCTTCTTTCTGCTTAGAAAATTTCCTTTAGATCTTCTTAATTTCCTTTCATCTGAAAACATCTTTATTTCCCATTCATTCCTGAAAGGTAGTTTCACCAGATACTGTATTCAAGGTTGACATTTCTTCATTTCTTTTTTCAGGCCTTGAATTTTTTTTTTTTTTTTTTTTTTTTTTTTTTTTACTGTTTTCTTCTGTCCTCCTAGGGTTCTGATGAGAAATTGCTTCTTGTTCAAATTGATTTTTTATCTTTAGTCTTTAGAAGTGTCTTTGGGGCCTCTGGGAAGATGGCATTGGGGTAGCTAGGCAGGGCTCGACTGTCTTACAAAAACAATGGATGAAAGGCAGAAAGCTATTTGAGGGAGCTGCTTGGAGGATCTGCAGGCCAGGATAGTGCTGCACATCATCCAGAAGAAAGAGGGACAAAGAGACAAACAGGCCAAATGAAAACTGTAAGTTACTCGCCCCTGTGGCTGGAAACAGCACATATACCCCACACTCAAGGTGAATAGCCTTGGTAAAACCCTTGGCTCACTGCAGTCAACTGAGTGGGGAAAGAATGTTCTCCTCCCTGGGAGAAAGAAGGATCCGGCAGAGAGTGGAGAGTGGTTTTTCTGCAGTGAGTTTGGCCAGCTGAGCCCCCTTTGAATCTTAAGAAAGATCCCAGTCAGCACTGAAGTGGCCCCAGGGAGAGGGAAGGGGGTATCTGATCCAGCAGGCTTTCATACCCAACTGCCCTGTGGGAGAGAGGAACTAGATTAGTGAGGGGGTAGGTGGAGACAGGCTCCTAACATCCAAGGAGAGAAGGAAGCCAGGAGAGATAGCAGGCAAACTATTAGAAATCCAACTCTCCTGAGGGAAAAGAGGGCAGGGGGAGCAAGATAAGCTTTCAGAAACCTACCTAACTTGTGGAATGGGTGTAGCTCAGCAGAGAAATGCCTGACTCACCTGTACCAGGTTCGTGATTTGATTCCTGCCACCTCCTAAGAGAAGGGACCCAGGGAGTGATCAGGCACACAGCCAGCACCTTATGACAGAGAACTTATAGACTGAGATTTTTTTTTTATATTAGGTTTTTTGATATGTTATTTTATTATCATATTATTTTATTTTATTCTTTATTATATTAGCTAAAACTGGGTACCTTACCTGTAGAGGGCAGGCTGCAGGATGATTGATAAACACCGGTAGCCTGAGATTGTTCCTAGGGGCCTAAGAGGGAAGCTTGCTTTCCTGTGTTGTTTTCTGTTTTTTGTTTGTTTGTTTTTCTCTTTGTTTCTTTTTTTTTCTTTTCCTTATTTTTTCTACTTAGTTTCTTTCCTTTCTTTCATTTTTCTATCTTCTGTTGCATTTCTTTCATTCCATCTTCTCTTATTTGGTCTTCATTTTCTTCTTCTTATCATCTTTCTGCTCTTTTATTTTATTCTATTTTTTCCTGTTTCATTTTTTTATTCCATGTTTTTCATTCTTTTTCCTTTGTATTTTTATGATTTTTCACTCTTATTACTTACTTATTTTCCTGGCTCTTTTACGATTCTTATTTATCTTTATTATTATTATTATTCTTTTTCTCTTCTTCTCTCTTTTTCTATGGTCTTAATATTTTTTCACAGGAACACAGACAGCTATAAGGATATAGAATAAGTGGAACCAAGTGTCAAAGAAGAACCTTAACACAAAATATAACAAAATAAATCCCTAGAGTAGAAAGGGAAGCTAATCATCTGAAAAAGCCCAGCAAGATAAACAGATGACTAGACACCAATTTAAAAATTGCAAACCATACTAAGAAACAGGAAGACATGGCCCAGTCTAATGAACAAACTAAAAAAACAAACAAACAAACAAACAAACAAAATGAGATGCAGAATGTGGAACAACTAATCAAGATGTCCAAACAAATATAATGAATCAACTTAATGAAGTAAAGGAAGAGATAAATGATATTATTAGGACTATACTGAAGAAATTGTAAACATACATAAAAAGATAATGGATCTAATGGTTCAACATAAGAAAATCAATCAATGTACACTACATTAACAGATTGAAAGAAAACAATCACATGATCATTTCTATTGTTGTAGAAAAAGCATTTGTCAAAATACAGCATCCTTTCTTGATAAAAACACTTCAAAAGATAGGAATAGAAGGAAACTTCTTCAATATGAGAAAGAGTATACACAAAAAACCCAAAGTTAGCATCTTATTCAATGGTGAAATGCTAAAAGCTTTCCCTCTAAATCTGGAACAAGATAAGGATGCTCAATGTCATGCTCTTAATTAACATTGTGTTAGAAGTACTTGCTCGAGCACTTATGCAAGAAAAAGATATAAAGGCATCCAAATTGGAAAGGAAGAAGTAAAAATTTCACTATTTGCATATGACATGATCCTATACATAGAAAACTCTAAGAAATCTACAACAAACCTTCTAGACCTTATAAATGAGTTCAGTAAAGTGGCAGGATATAAGATCAACTTGCAATAATCAATAGCATTTCTGTATACCAATAATGAGCAATCTGAGGAGGAAATCAAGAAAAATATTCCATTTGTAATAGCAACCATTTAAAAGAATCAAATCCCTAGGAATAAAATTAATTAAAGATATAAAGGACTTGTACACAGAAAACTAAAACAGCATTGTTAAAGTAAATCAAAGAAGACCTAAATAAATGGAAGACTATTCCATGTTCATGGGTTGGAAGACTAAACATCATTAAAATGTCTGTCTTACCCAAATTGATTTACAGATTTAATGCAATCCCAATAAAAATTACATCAGCATATTTTACTGAATTGGAAAAACTAATTAGGAAATTTATTTGGAAGGGCAAGGGGCCCCAAAGCCAAAAACATATTGAAAAAAAAAAAAAAAAGAAATTGGAGGAATCATGCTACCTGAATTTAAAGCATACTACAAGGTTACAGTGGTCAAAACTGCATGGCATTTTCACAAGGATAGACATACTGACCAATGGAACCAAACTGAGAGTTCTGATATAGATCCTCATATATACGGTCAACTAATATTTGACAAGGCCACAAAGCCCACTCAACTGGGACAAAATGGCCTCATCTTCAGGAATCTGTCCTGCAAAGTCTTGTGGGGGTCTGTCCAGCAGAGCCTGCGACAGTGCAATGAAATTACTCTTAACATGGAGGTTGAGAGAGATCAGTGGGAGAGCAGCTGAAGAAGCTGTGCTCTCGAGCTGATCCCCAGCATGCTTTTTATTCAGGATTTTTTTACAGTCAAAGTCAGGTTGCAGGTGCAGGGCAGCAGGCAGGTATAGGGGTTGTAAATCACATCATAAGAATTCTAGGCTGATAATTAGGAAGCAAGATTACAGAAACATTAAATGATATACATAGGAGATAGGGTGGGAGATAAGGGAGATAAGATAAGCAGGAAGGTTCCTGTTTATGGCAGGAACTGATAAGGTGAATTCTGTGTGGGCAGAGAAACAGGCCTCCAAGCTATTTCTTAGATGTAAAGATTAGAGGGTTCCCACACTCTTCAACAAATGGTGCTTGAAGAACTGGATGTCCATATCCACAAGAATGAGAAAGGATCACCATCTTACTCCCTATACAAAAATTAACTCAAGATGGATCAAAGACTTAAATATAAAAACCAAGATCATAAAACTCCTAGAAGATAATAAAAGGAAGCCTCTAGGAAATCTTGTACTAGGAAATGGTTTCATAAACTTTACACCCAAAGTGTGAGTAATGAAAGAAAAAATAGATAAATTGAACCTTTTCAAAGTTAAAAACTTTTGTGCTTCAAATGAATTTGTCAAGAAAGTGAAAAGGCAGTCTACTCAATGAGAGAAAATATTTGGTAAACGTTTATCTGATAAGGGCCTCATATCCAGCATATATAAAGTAGTGTCTATTCAGATTAGATTTGAATAGACACTTCTCCAAAGTAGAAATACAAATGGCTAAAAAGCACATGAAAAGATGCTCAATATCACTAGCTATTGGAGAAATGCAAATCAAAACTACAATGAGATATCGTCTTGGACCTATTAGATTGGCAGCTACTAAAAAAGCAGAAAACTGTAAGTGTTGGAGAGGATGCAAAGGGAAGGGAACAATCATCCACTGCTGGTGAGAATATAGAAAGGGTGCAGCCATTGTGGAGGATCCTTTGGCGGTTCCTCAAGAAGCTAACTGCCATATGATCTATAAATCCCACTTCTGGGTATATACCCAAAAGAATTGAAATCAGGGACATGAACAGATATATATGCACACCAATGTTCATAGCAGCATATTTCACTATTGCCAAAAGTTGGAAGCAAGCCAACTGTCCATCAACAGATGAATAAGCAAATTGTGGTATATACATACAATGGAATGTTATTCAGCTATAAGAAAGAGCAAAGTATTAACACACAAGACAAAATGGATGAATCTTGGGGGACTTCCGGGAAGATGGTGGACTAGTAAGACACGGGAATCTCTTCTCAAGAAAAATAGCTAGAGGACAAGTGGAAACAGCCCCGAAAAAGGTCTTCTAGGGTTTAGGTCAGCAGGTGAAGGCTGCACACCACCCAGAGGAGAGAGGGACAGAAGAGGGAAATCGCGACTACAGAACTGTGAGCTGCAAGTAGCAGCTTCTGCTGCTGCCGGCACCCTCCCCCACACTCTTCAGAATTCTCGGGCCCCTGGGCCTGTGACCACAGACAAAGGGGGCTTCAGGGATCTGCCACTCCCAGAAAGGGGAGAGAGAGGGACACAGCCTTAGGCTGACTCAGGTTCCGACCTGAAATTTGGGCTGTAGAGCCCCACGGACCCTTCCACACGGCGGTTTGCCCTGGGAGCCCAGAAAGGACTGGAGAAATCTGATCCTCGCGACCTCCCTCTCTTCTAACCTGGACTAATTGTTGAGGACACCATGGGAGAGGGGAGAGAGAGCCGAGGGCTGACCCTGCTTTGGACTCCCAGGTTTGGTCTGCCCTTTCCCGAGAGCCCTTCCAGGTTGGGTGGGACTGCGCCATTGTTTGCCTTGGAGCCTGCAAGGGGCTAAAGATATACAAACCTCCCAATCTCATCCTCTACTAACAGGGACTGAGTGTTGAGGACTCAGAGGGGAGTGGAAATATTTCCTAGCTGGGAAAAGGGGGGCACTACGAGAGAAGTCTGGAGAACTGTCTCAGAAAGTTTGAATCACAGGGCTCCTAGTCGCCAGACAGGAAGCTCTATCACATTGATCTGGTCTGTGTCACAACAAATACGCTCGGAGCAGGCATTGAATTGAGAGCAGCCAACAAGCGCCATCTCCTGGCAGACCAAGGAAGTACACATAAGAAAATTAATAAGTAAGAGAGTCTTTTCCTGGCCTCTATAGCCTCCCTGCCCAAAGCCCTAGGAAATGACTCTACAACCAATTACTGGGTCCAGTGCCCAGTTTTGAGCAACCCGCAGAACAATCCTAACAATCAAGGTTGAGCCTAAAATCAAAGAGCGGTGGTAACTCACAGCCTCCTGCCACTAAAACCCCATAAAAGAGAAAGAGATAGAGCATCTAAGTAAAATACAAACTAACCAGATGCCTAAGCACCAACAAAAAATTACGGGCCATACTAAGAAAATAGAAGACATGGCCCAAGAAAAGGAATACAGCAAAGTCCCAGAAGAGATGCAGAATTTGAGAGAACTAATCAGTGAGATGAGCACACATTTCCAAAATCAAATGAACGAGATGAAAGAGAATATAGTTAAAGAGATCAATGACATCAAGAAGTCATTGCACGAATGTAAAGAAGAATTTGAAATCATGAACAGAAAAGTAACGGAGTTCATGGGAATGAAAGACACAATAGGTGAAGTAAAAAATACATTTGAAGCATACAACAGCAGACTCGAAATGATAGAAGAAAGAATAAGTGATACTGAAGACAGAGCAGCTAAAATTGAAGAGAGAAAAGAACAGAGAGAGAAAAGAATGGAAAAAATTGAGCAGGGGCTCAGAGAGTTGAATGACAACACAAAACACAAGAACATATGGATCATTGGAATTCCAGAAGGAGAAGAGAAAGGAAAAGGGGCAGAAAGAGTATTTGAGGAAATAATAGCTGAAAATTTCCCAACTCTCACGAAAGAAAGGAACTTTCATGTCCAAGAAGCACATCATACCCCAATAAGAATAAATCCAAATAGACCTATGCCAAGACACATATTATTCAGAATGTCAAATGTAAAAGATAAAGAGGAAATGCTCAGAGCAGCAAGAGAGAAGCAAACGATCACGTACAAAGGACGTCCAGTAAGACTTTGTGCAGATTTCTCTTCAGAAACCATGGAGGCGAGAAGACAGTGGTATGATACAATTAGGAAGCTGAAAGAGAAAAACTGCCAGCCAAGAATTCTTTACCCAGCAAAACTGTCCTTCAAATATGAAGGTGAATATAAAGTATTCACAAACAAACAGAAACTAAGAGAGTTTGCAAAAAAGAATCCACCTTTGCAGGAAATATTAAAGGAAGCCTTAGAACCTGAAAGAAAATGACAGGAGAGAGAAGCTTGGAAGAGAGTATAGAAGAAAGAAAAGCAGAAAGGATAACCAAAAGAGTAAAAAGAAAGACAAAAATAAGATAACATATGAAAGCTAAAGAATAAAATGGAGGAAATAAATAGTGCATTTTCAGTAATATCATTGAATGTGAATGGATTAAATTCCCCAATCAAAAGATACAGGCTGACAGAATGGATAAAAAACATGAGCCATCCATATGCTGCTTACAAGAAACTCATCTCAAACACAAGGATACAAGCCGGCTGAAAGTAAAAGGTTGGAAAAAGATACTCCATGAGAATAGTAAACAGAAAAGAGTAGGGCTAGCTATACTAATATCAGACAAAACAGACTTCAAATTCAAAAAAGTGATAAGAGATGCGGAAGGCCATTATATATTAATAAAAGGGACGATCCTCCAGGAAGATATAACAGTCATAAATATCTACGCACCTAACCAGGGTGCCCCAAAATATATGAGACAAACTCTGGCAAAACTGAAGGGAGAAATAAACATTTCTACAATAATCGTCAGGGACTTCAACACCCCTCTCACATCATTAGATAGAACAACTAGACAGAAGATCAACAAGGAAACAAAGAACTTGAACAATATGATAAACAAGTTAGACCTAACAGACATATACAGAACAATGTATCCAAATTCAGCAGATTATACATTCTTCTCAAGTGCCCATGGATCTTTCTCCGTGATAGACCACATGTTAGGTCACAATACAGCTCTCAATAAATATAAAGAGATTGAAATTATACAAAGTACCTTCTCAGATCATAATGGAATGAAACTAGAAATCAATAACAGACAGGAAAAAAGGAAATTTGCAAATGTGTGGAGACTGAACAACACACTCCTAAATATTCAGTGGGTCAAAGAAGAAATTGCAAGTGAAATCAGTAAATATATTGAGACAAATGAAAATGAGAACACAACATATCAAAACTTATGGGATACAGCGAAGGCAGTCTTGAGAGGGAAATTTATAGCCCTAAATGCCTATATTAAGAAACAAGAAAGAGCTAAACTCAAAGATTTGACTGAACAACTTGAGAAACTAGAGAAAGAACAGCAAACCAATCGCAAAGCAAAAAGAAGGAAAGAAATAATAAAGATTAGAGTGGAAATAAATGAAAATGAGAACAAAAAAGCAATAGAGAAAATCAACAAAACCAAAAGCTGGTTCTTTGAGAAGATCAATAAAATTGACAAACCCCTCGCTGGACTAACAAAGAAAAAAAGAGAGAAGATGCAAATAAATACAATCAAAAATGAAAGGGGGGAAATTACAAATGACCTCACAGAAATAAAAAGAATCATAAGAGGATATTATGAGGAACTATATGCCATCAAACTAGACAACCTGGATGAAATGGACAAATTTCTAGAAGCTCATAATCAACCTACACTGACACAACAAGAAATACAAGAACTTAACTAACCAATCACAATTAAGGAGATTGAATCCGTCATCAAAAATCTCCCAGCAAAGAAAAGTCCAGGACCAGATGGCTTCACAGGTGAGTTCTACCAAGCATTTCTAAAAGAATTAACACCAATCCTGTTTAAACTCTTCCAAAAAATTGAAGAGGAGGGAAAATTACCCAACACATTTTATGAAGCCAACATCACCCTAATACCAAAGCCAGATAAAGATTCCACAAGAAAAGAAAATTACAGACCAATCCCTCTCATGAACATAGATGCAAAAATTCTCAACAAAATACTTGCAAATCGAATCCAACAGCATATCAAAAGACTTATACATCACGACCAAGTGGGATTTATTCCTGGTATGCAAGGCTGGTTCAACATAAGAAAATCAATCAATGTAATACACCACATTAACAAGTTGAAGGAAAAAACCCACATGATCATCTCAATAGATGCAGAAAAGGCATTCGACAAAATCCAACATCCTTTTTTGATAAAAATACTTCAAAAGATAGGAATAAAAGGAAAATTCCTCAATATGATAAAAGGCATATATGAAAAACCCACAGCCAACATCATACTCAATGGGGAAAGGTTGAAAGCTTTCCCCCTAAGATCAGGAACAAGACAAGGATGCCCACTGTCACCATTGTTATTCAACATTGTACTAGAAGTTCTAGCTAGGGCAATTAGACAAGACAAAAAAATTAAAGGCGTCCAAATAGGAAAAGAGGAAGTAAAACTCTCACTGTTTGCGGATGACATGATCCTGTATTTAGAAAATCCTGAAGTATCCACAACAAAACTACTTGAACTAATAAATGAGTTCAGCAAAATGGCAGGATACAAGATCAACACGCAAAAATCAGTAATGTTTTTGTACACTAGTACTGAACAATCTGAGGAGGAAATCAGGAAGAAAATTCCATTTTCAATAGCAACAAAAAGACTCAAATACCTTGGAGTTAATTTAACCAAGGAAGTACAGGATCTGTATGCAGAAAACTATAAAACAATGCTAAAAGAAATTTAAAAAGACCTAAACAAATGGAAAGACATTCCGTGTTCATGGATTGGAAGACTAAATATCGTGAAGATGTCAATCTTGCCCAAACTGATTTATAGATTCAATGCAATACTAATCAAAATCCCAACAGCTGGGAAGCGGCTGTGGCTCAATCAGTGGGGCTCCCGTTTGCCATATGGGAGGCCCCTGGTTCGGTTCCCAGGGCCTCCTGGTGGGGGCGGGCCCGCCCGCACGGCGTGGTTGGCTGACCCAGCGAGCGCAAGCAGCAGGGGGGTGATGGATGGATAAATAAATAAAATCTTTAAAAAAAAAAAAAATCCCAACAGCTTACATTACAGAATTAGAGAAGGCAATTACCAAATTCATCTGGAAGGGTAAGTGCATCCGAATAGCCAAAAGTATTCTAAAAAAGAAGAGCAATGTGGGAGGAATTTCACTGCCTGACCTTGAAACATATTACAAAGCTACAGTGGTCAAAACAGCATGGTACTGGCATAAAGATAGACATATCGATCAGTGGAATAGAATTGAGAATCCAGGAATAAACCCTCACCTATACAGTAAACTGGTTTTTGACAAACCTACCAAGCCCACGCTGATGGGAAAAAACAGTCTCTTCAACCAACGGTGTTGGGAGAACTGGATATCTATAACCAAAAGAATGAAAGAGGACCCCTATCTCATCCCCTATACAAGAATCAACTCAAAATGGATCAAAGATCTAAATATAAAAGCCAGGACCATAAAACTACTAGAAGAAAATGTAGGGAAACATCTTCAAGACCTTGTAGTAGGTGGTGGTTTCTTGGACTTCACACCCAAAGCACGTGCAACAAAAGAAAAAGTAGATAAATGGGACCTCCTCAAAATTAAACACTTTTTCACCTCACAGGACTTTGTCAGAAGGGTGAAAAGGCAGCCGACTCAATGGGAAAAAATATTTGGAAATCACATATCTGATAAGGGTTTAATATCCAGGATATATAAAGAGATGTTACAGCTCAACAATAAAAAGACAAATGACCCAATTAAAAAATGAGCCAAAGACTTGAATAGACATTTCTCCGAAGAAAAAATACAAATGGCAAAAAAAAACACATGAAGAAATGCTCAACATCACTCATGATTAGGGAAATGCAAATCAAAACTACAATGAGATATCATTTCACACCTATCAGAATGGCCACTATTAAAAAGACAGAGAACTACAAGTGTTGGAGAGGATGTGGAGAGATAGGAACATTTCTTCACTGTTGGTGGGAATGCAGGATGGTACAACCACTATGGAGGACTGTTTGGCAGTTCCTAAAGAAGTTGAATATAGACTTGCCACGTGACCCTGCAATACCACTACTGGGTATATACCCAGAAGAACTGAGAGCAGTGACAGGAACAGACATCTGCACACCAATGTTCATAGCCACATTATTCATCATTGCCAAAAGTTGGAAACAACCCAGGTGTCCAGCAACAGATGAATGGATAAACAAACTGTGGTCTATTCACACGATGGAATATTATGCAGCAGTAAGAAGAAATGAAGTCATAAAGCATATGGCAACATGGATGAATCTGGAGGACATTATGTTGAGTGAAGCAAGCCAGACACAAAAGGACAAATACTGTGTGAATGCATTACTATGAACCAAATATATTGTGTAATATATTGTTTGACTCACACACACACAAAAACAAAGAAACAAACAAAAAACAAAACAACAAAAAAATTTACATGTATCCATTACATTTAATTGAGAAATGTATATATTTATTCATCTGTGTTTAAGTTTTAGTTTTTTATTGCTTATGTTTTCAATTATTAAATGTACAAAATAAAGTTAAAAAAAAAAATGGATGAATCTTGAAGACCTTATGTTGAGTGAAGTAAGCCAGTAACTGAAGGGCAAATATTACATGACCTCACTGATATGACTTAAGCAAATTTAGTAGACTCACAGAGCTAGAGTCTGGAAGATATGTTATCAGGAGACAGAAAGGGAGTAGAGGGTGGTGAGCCAATAATTCTCAATATGGGCAAAATCTATGATAAGGTGGAAGGGGGTGGTTGGGCAGTGGATGGAGGTGATAGTGGTCCAGTGATGTGATTGGGTTCAATGGTGCTAGAATGTGAGGGGAGCAGGGTGGGGGAGTTGTGATGGACTATCCATGGAACTGGGGGGAGGGCTGGAGGAAGGAACAGGCGAACCCTGTGGATTTGTAGGTCTCTGGTTAAAACTACAATGGTGGAAATATTCTTTTGACAAATATGGCAGGGGAGGGTTACTAGTGCAGGGTGTCTGGGGTGGGGGGATATGTGGGATAGAGTGTACCTGGGGCATGCCTCTATGGAATATGAAAGTGTTCATTTTGTAATAAGGTGTTATCTCAGTGGGTGGAGACCCACACAATAAACCAGAAAATATTAAAGTCCCATCCTGGGGAGTCCTGCTATGTTCTCAATTAGAGAGGCAAGAATCTCCTGAGAATATATATATATATATAAACCAATATGTCAAGCCCTCAATATTATTGCATGTAACTATGAACCATATTCCTCAAAAATTAAAACTTAGTGGTTACCATAGATTCTGAGGGGAGAGGAAGAGTAAAACATAGGGCATTTTTTGGGCATTGGAATTGTTCTGCCTGATCTTGCAATGATGGATACAGGCCATTTTAAATTTTGTCAAAACCTATGAAAGTATATAATGCAGAATGTAAACCATAATGTAAACCATTGAACATGGTTAGCAGCAAAGCTTCAATATTCGAACATTAATTGTAACAAATATACCATACTCACATAAGATATTATTAACAGGGGATAGTGGTGGTGGTGGTGGTGGGAGGTGTTGGGTACATGCGATGCCCTATACTTTCTAGTGACCTTTTTGTAAACTAAAGTGTCTTTGAAGATAAAGTGGAAAAAATAAGACAGTGACGAACATACAGAGGAAATTGTCACTGTACATAAAAGATAACAGTTCTTACAGTATTAAAGACACAATGAAAAAATTATTTTTTATTTTTTATTTTTGTATTTTATTTGTTCTTTTTTATTATCATTATTATTTTATGTTCTTATTTTTACTTTTTTGGCTTTTTTGGGAAGAGGTTTTGGATCACAGAAGGGTCACAACTGTGGTGAAGAGTATCACTGGGGCAGGGTGTCAGTTATGGGGGGATGTGTGGGGAGGGGTAGGCCTGGGGCATTCCTCTGTAGCGTGAATATGTTCAAGTGGTCAAGGGGTGTTGTCTTGGTGAGTGGAGACCCACACAATAATCTAAAGAATATTGAATTCCCACCCTGAGAAGTCCTGCTGCATTCTCTAATAGAGCAGCAAAAATACATGAGTACATGAGCAGAGCCTGGTGAGGGAGGACAGACCATTATGCCAGGTTCTTGATATTGATGGTTGTACTTATGGACCTTGTTCTCATGAAATTGAAACTTAGCCTAGTATTACATACTGCCTAAGAGTTACCTCCTGACAGCCTCCTTGTTGCTCAAATGTGACCTCTCTCTGTACCAAACAGCATATAAACTCACTACCTTCCTCCCAGCATAGGTAGTGACTTCCAGAGATGAGCCTCCCTGCATTGAGGGATTATTACCAAATGCCAGCTAGTGATGCATTTGGAAAGACACCTTGACCAAAAGGGGGAAATATTAAATACAAATGAGTTTTTATGGCTAAGAGATTTCAAAGTGAGTCAGGAGGTCATTCCAGAGGTTATGCTTATGCATGTCTCAAAAGGATCTCTTTGACTGCCACAGTAAACAGTGCCTCACACAGCAGGTATCTTAAGGGCTCTAGAGACATCTTGATGCTATAGTCAGGGCAGACAATCTCAGGAATTCGGCACCCTGTCAGCAGGCCTTACTTTGGAATATATGCTCCCCAATGTAACAAGGTTAGGCTCATTTATAATTTCACTACACATGACTCTTCTGCCCCTTCTATTCATGTTCATGTGCCTTTTGAGCCCTGAGTTTCAGCAGTCACAACACCTACTCTCCAGTTCATTGGTCTTGCCCAGGACAACTAAGAAAAGGATGATGATGGACAATGATCATCCCAAAAAACAGAGAGTATATACATCTGTAAGGAAGACAGTTCCATACATCTGCCCAATGGGATCTAAGCCCCCTCTCAATCAGAAACAGAGTGGCCATCACCAACCCAAAATCCTCAAGATATAGAATGAACAAACATAAGGGGGAATGCAACTATGAACTAAAGTAGACTTGTTATTCTAGCAATGGAAGAACTTTTAACATTGATATAAAGGCAGTGGCCACCAGAGGTTCTGAGGGGAGGGAGAGGGAGGAATAGGTGAAACATGGGGCATTTTGGGGACATTGGAATTATTCCGCATGACATTGCAATGACAGATACTGGCCATTATACATTTTAGCAAAACTTATAAAATTGTGCGGTGCAAAGTGTAAACTGTAATGTAAACTATAGTACATGGATAGTAACAATGCTTCAATATGTGTTCATTAATTGTAACAAATGTCCCACACTATTGAAAGATGTTGTTAATGGGAAAAAGTCTGAGGGAGGGGTGGTATATGGGAATCCCCCTATATTTTCAATGTAACATTTATGTAAACTATAATTTCTTTCAAAATAAAATTAAATAAAAACTTTAAAAAAAGAAGTGTCTGTGTGGATTTCTTTGGGTTCTTCGAATATGGTATTTTGTCAGGTTTTTTATTCTTTGGTTTATATCTTTCACCAAATGTGGGGATTTTTAAGCCATTATTTCTTTGAACAGTAATTTTATTCATACACTCCTTTTTCCTCTTTTTGGGGACTCTAACGACATGAAGCTTAGAACTTTTGTTATTTTCCCACAGATCCTAGTGTGCTATTTTAAAAATTATTATTATTCTGTATATTATCTCTCTGTTATTCTGTAAAACTCTGTAAATTCTCTTAATCTATCTTTAAGTTTACTGATTCTATGCTCTTTCATCCTATTCTACTATTGAGTCTTTCCAGTGAAGGTTTTATTTTGGTTTTCATAGTTTTTAGTTCTGTTCTTGCCATTTGCTTATTTTTTCTTTGCTAACATTTTATATTTTTTCATTTGTTTCAAGAGAATGTGTAACTGATTGTTGAAGTATTTTATGATGACTGATTTTAAAACCTTGTCAGATAACCAAAATCTGATTCATCTCAATTTTAGCTCATTTGTTTGCCCTTTCTCATTTAAATTCTGTTTTTTCCTGGTTCTTAGTATAATGATGATTTTTTAATGTGTCCTACACATTTTAGTTACCATATTAGAATTGTGAGCTATTTAAGTCTTCTATTTTATTTTTTTATTTTATTTTATTTTTTATTTTTTATTTTTTTCTTGCCTCTAAATCTTCTATTTTAGCAGGTACTTTTCTGTATATGTTTAGTATGCAGATTCTGGCTTTCCTTTTTGTCTTCTTACTTAATTACATGTTAGTTTTCTGAACCCCTGGAATGCTATTTTGGTCTACTTTACTCTCCTGCTGGTGAGGCTTCCACTTAATATATGTTGATATCGTGTGTGGGCATTGAAGGTACTTTTCTGTACCCTGGCTGTCATGCCATAACCTTCTGGGCTGGTTCAGAAGCCACTGGCCTGGTATTTCTTGGGAGACACAGGGATTTGTGGCTGTTGCCACTGTGGGTCCATGGACTCAGCAGATGCCCAGTTGGTGGAGTTATGTCTGAGAAAGCCCAGGGCCTTGCTATTGCCCCAGTTACATCCATTTTTATGATCATCTTTTTTGATTGTCACACTCTTAATATGATAGATTACATTGCTGTATTTTCAAATATT
Organism: Tolypeutes matacus; assembly: GCA_026826555.1. Taxonomy (NCBI): domain Eukaryota; kingdom Metazoa; phylum Chordata; class Mammalia; order Cingulata; family Chlamyphoridae; genus Tolypeutes; species Tolypeutes matacus. The sequence continues at coordinate 6,207,926 of JAKSZT010054515.1, forward strand.
GAAAGAACTGTCATTCCCAGGATAAATCACATTTGATCATGGTGTATTGCTTTTTATATATTGCTTAATTTGACTTACTCATATTTTTTGAGGAGTTTTGTATCTATGTTTACGAGACTATTATGCCATGGGCTCATAAAATGAGTTGAGATGTACTTTAAACTTTTCTGTTATTTAAGAGAGATTGTATGGAATTGGTGCTGGGTTTTTTTTTTTGTTGTTGTTGTTGTTGTTGTTGTTTTATATTTGACAGAATCTGTCACTGAAACCATTTGGGCCTTGAGGTTTTGTTGTTTTTTTGAAGGGTTTAAACAAGGATTTTGATGTCTTTGATAGTTACAGGACTATTTAGATCACTTATTTTTAAATAGCTTTTTGTTTGTTTGTTTGTTTGTTTGTTTCTTTGTTTTAATAGGAGGTAATGGGGAATTGAACCTAGGACCTCATGCATGTGAAGCAGGTACTCAACCACTGAGCTACACAAACTCCCCTGGGTAATCTATTATATCTTGGGTGAGTTTGTGATTTTGAGGAATTGGACCATTTAATCTAAGTTATCAAATGTATATGTATCGAGTTCTTTGTATTAATCTCATCTTTTCTTTTAAATGGGTATAGGATTAGTTTCTACCCCATGCCACCCCTGTATTAACTTGCATCTTTCTTATTTTGTTCTTTTTCAGTCTTGTTAGGTGTTTATCAATTTTATTATTAATTTAAAGATTTTTCTTTTGGCTTTGTTGATTTTTATTTCATTTTTTGTCTTCAAATTAATTAATTCCTTTTTTATTTTTATTATATCCTTTCTTCTGGATTTATTTTGGTCTTATTTTTCTAGGTGCTTAAGGTAGAAGCTTAGACTATTAACATGAGACCTTTCTTCCTTCCTAATGTAAATATTTAGTGTTAGAAATTTTCTAAGTCCCACATTAACTGCATGAAACAAATTAAGATTTGTTTTATTTATTTTTATTTAGTTCAGAATAATTTCTAATTTCCTTAAGATCTTTTGGTTGCCTGAAAGAATGTGTTGTTTAACTTCTGAGTTTTAGAAATTTTCCAAAAATCTTTCTTTTATTGATGTCTAGCTTAATTCCATTATAACCACAGAACATATTTTGAATGAATTGAATTCCTTAAAATGTGTTAGGGTTGTTTATCTGTAGTCTATCTTGGCGAATGCTCCTTGCACACTTGAAAAATGTATTCTGCTGTTGTTGAGTAAATTGTTCTAAAAATATCAATTATATCCAGTTGGTTAATGGTGTTTTTTCATTCTTCTGTGTCCTTGCTTATTTTCTTTCTACTAGTTTTATCTATTATTGATGCAGCAGTATTGAATTTCCAAGTATAATTACACATTTATCTATGTCACCTTTTTGTTCTGTTAGTTTTTGCATGTACTTTGAAGCTTTGTTGTTAGGTATATACACATTTGAGATTGTTATGTCTTCTTGTTAAATTGACCATTTTGGCATTTTGCAGTGTCACTCTTTATAATGGGTTCTTTGTTCTCAATTCTATTTTATTTGATATTAATATAACCACTCTATCTGTCATTAGATGAAAGTTTAGATGGATATCTTTTTCCATGCTCTATACTTTTATTCTACATTCATCAGTATATTTGAAGTGAGTTTCTTATAGACTGCATCTTATTTATTTATTCTGATAATCCCTGTCTTTTAATTGGATTTAGCTTACAATATTATCATTTATCTTCTGTTTTGTTCCATTTTTCATTCCTCTGTTTTCCCTTTCCTGCATTCTTTCCTGCATGTTTCTAGCATGCCATTTTAATTTATTGCTTGGGTTTTTATTATGTCTGTTTATATAATATTTTTAGAGTTGCTCTAGGGATTATAATACATATATATGTATATACACACACTCATATATATATATATATACTTAACTTTAATAGCAGGTTTTTTTTAAGAACAATGCTAGAAACCAGAAGAATGTGGATTAATATGCTTATAATGACAGTATAAAATTTAGTTAGCATATTTTTATTATACTCAGACAAAAACTATTTAAATAAAATGTGAAACGGAAACATTTTCAAACAAACAAAAACAAACATTACAAAAAATGCTCAAGAAAGTTTACCATCAGCAGACCCTGACTGCAGGTTATTCTGTATTTTTTCTTTCCCAATTATATCTCTATCCTTTTATACCATGTGTGTGTAGGTGTGTGTGTTTGTCTAGTTTTTGCTTCCTTTGGTGGAGGGGAGTGTGACTGTGGAGGCATAACCCAGGTTTCTTTTCTGGATGACTTCTAGTTGGGTTTGACTAAAGGAAGCCACTAGTAAGGTTATCACAGGCTGGGAGAACAAGGTCAAGAAATCTGCCTTGCTCCCTCCTTGCCCTGTTGCCATATTTCTGGCAATGGCTGTGTTCCTAGGTTTGAACAAATCTGGCCCCTACCCTCTCTGAATTTAGGAAGCACTATTTTCCCCCTTTGTTCCTTCATTTATAAAGGTGGCAATAGTTTTCTTCTTTGATAATCTCTTAGTTTCACAACTTCCCCATCAGTTCCCACAATCCTGTCCTATTTCTGTAATTAGTCATTTTATTAAACTCTTTATTTGAATAATCAAATTTGAAATATAGTTCCCTTGGGGAATGATACACCAGTAAAGGGAATATTCTAGGATATACCTCACAGAAAAAAAAAATATTAAAAAATAAATAAATCCCATGGGAAGGCCAGAGATGGATGAAGAATTAGTGACCAAATATATGGAAATTTGGAAAATGAATTGCTCTATAAAACAACAAATATTTATAGTAGAATGGAGAGGGTAAAAGAAAGAATGAAAATACTGGATAATTATAACTTTCAAAATAGGTGGTAGACAATGGCCAAACATCCTATAGTCATTGCACTCTTCTGGAGGAAGACAATTCTGATTAACTTAGGGCCTATAGAGCTAAGCATCCTGGAAAAAAAAAAAAAAAAAAAAATAGATGCTGAGTTAAAAAAAAAAAAAAAGCAGTACAAACAGTAGCAAAAATAAATTTACATAAATCCAAATTTACCATTAAACAAAATACATGTAAATAGTTCAAATTTATCACGTTAAAAACAGTAATTGTCAGATTGGAAGGAAAAAAATTCAGGTGCATCTTGCTAAGCATATTATAAAATAAATTTCACCTCTTGCTTTTTATTTCTTATATTGATAGCAGAAAAATTTAAATATGTGGCTTTCATTCAGTTTCAGTAAGGCAGCAAAAGATTACACTAGTTCAACACTTGACCCCTAATTGGTGCTTAAATTCTTATTGAATTAATGAATGAAAACAGTAATGTCACACATCATTACTAGCAGATTAGGAAGGTTTTCATGATCCTGATGACCACACGATTGATAAGTAGAGGAGGTGGTTATATTCTATTTTCTAAATATAAACAGATAGAGGAGAAATGATAAAAATCCAGGAAGAATGTTGCTGATTCAAAATTGTCATATCACTAGCTCTCAGTTCAGAGACTTTTCATAATTCACTCATGCATGCAGGGAATGTTCTTGAATAACAACGCTATATAAAGCCTTATTCATTTGTGCATTCAAACATTCATTCAATCCACAAATTCCTGAGTATGTTTTCTGGGCCAGGCACTGTGCTGGGGGACTCAGGGCTACACATATGAGAAAAATAGTCTTTGTCTCACATTGTTCACTAGAAAAGGATGGAGATGTAAAGAGAGGAAATTAGATCATTATATTACATTATAATGTGGTTTTGACTGAGATAATCACAGAGTAGTAAAGAGAAATATCTCATTGAAACACTTGCTAGCCTAATAAGTGATCTTTCAATTAATAGCCACCATCACAATAACAGTACCAAGAGTAACAGTTAAATTTATTGAACACTTACTGTACATGAAGCACTGTTCTAGGTATTTTGCAATCAATTTTAACAATAAATTAAAAGGGTGTGCTATTATTATAATCTTCACTTCAAAAACGGGCTTAGGAGAAAGAGTTAAGACTGATTTTCATAATTGGGGAGAGAGGGTGGGATAGTTGTGCACTCTACGTCTGTCTGTCTGTCTATCTATCTATCTATCTGCCTACCTACCCACCTATCTACCAAACTTTAATGTGCTAGTTGCAAACACATAAATAATTATATAGTGAATTGCAGTTTTGTTTACCACAACATTCCGTTTTACTCAAGGGAAGGCAATTTAGCTGACTACTCTTTTATTTATTTCTCTAATGTCATACTCAGAAGATCCTGAACTAAATGGTACCCCAGAGTCTCAGAGAACACAACCAGCATTTTGCCTTATCCCATTTCTAAAAGATGAACTAGGTAGGTTCCCTTGGTAGATAAACAACTATTGAAAATCAAATGCTACATGTCAGACAAATTACCTCTGGGTAGCACTTCGCTGGATGAATTAATTGCCTTTTGTGTGGTTGTGTGTGAACTGTCAGTCCACAGTGGCATATTATTGGGAAGAAAAAGAATAATGGTTTCATAAACCTTTCAGGAAAAGTTTCTACTTGTTGCTTAAGTGGAATGTCCAAAAGTGATTCTCTTTTACTCAGAATAGAGGGAATAATTAGAACCTTTTTAGGTAAAAATGAATATAACTACTATCACCACAATTATTACTTTCATTGCCTTCCTACAATAAAGTGTTTTCCTCTTGACGATCTCCATTCTCTATTGTAGGAAATAAAAATTCTTCTGATACCCTGTGTGATGGTTAGGCTAATGTGTTAACTCGGCAAGGTAATTGTGTCCAGTTGTTTGGTCAAGCAAGCATTGGGCTAATTTTAATACAAGGACATTTATGGACTTTAGTTACCAATGAGTTTACTACATAGATAGCTGATTACATCTACATCAACCAGGAAGATTGCTGTCAGCAATGAGTGACACTTTATCCAATCAACTGATTGTCTTAAAAGGGGAAGTGATTTCAGCATTCAGAGAGAATTTCCCAGCTTGTCTTTGGACAGCCAACGTCTCCTGGAGACTCATCAAGGACCTTCATTGGACTTTCATTGGAGCCCCTGGTTTGCAGCTGTCTGCGGAATCTGGACTTGTGCATGCCCACAGTCACGTGAGAGACTCTTATAAAATCTCATACTATTGACAGATATCTCCTGTTGATTCTGTTTCCCTAGAGAAACCTAATACACCCTGTCTCTGTAATATTAACAATATTCTGAAATGTTTCATCCATTTTATTTATTAATATATTGAAGGATAATCAGAAGCAGCCAGAATGTCTTATTCTAATGTCATAATACATAATGGAACACGTTTCCATAACTGGGTATGATACAGAGGTCTTCTTTAGCCTTTGCTTGATTTCTCCTGTCATGATCACAGGCAATGAAGTAGCATAGAAGGCGGGTGAGATTTGTATTTAGTCAAGGAGATTGTACTTGTAAAAGTAATAGGCGCCTCCTTGGCTCCTTGGTATGTGACAAATATATTGTGATCTTCATTTTTTAAAAACTTTTTATTTCGAAGTACTTTCAAACTTACAGCATAGTAACAAAAATAATACAAACCCATACAGAGAACTCCAACATAATCTTATCCCCAAGATACCCAGATCCATCAATTTTAACATTTCTCTTAATTTTTATCAGTGACTAGGTCCTGGAATAGCTAATTTTTATTTAATTTATATTACAAAATTGGGAGTGATTTCTGTTTAATAAAATATGAATAGTACATATTGTTTCCCACTAAAAATATTTGTTTCACATGACAAAACTTGCACTTCCTGTTCTGGAAATAAATACAAATATTCCAAAAGAATGATTGTTCAATGATTCAACTAATGAGTGAAAGAAAGATTTAAGCAATCTAGAAATGTAATCAATGAAAATATAGACTTGCTAAAAAATATAATTTGATTCTTTTTATTAATCTTTGAGGTTGTGAATACTAAATCAATCAATAAATAGAAAATGTCTTATTCTCACACTTATTTATGTGTGTTTAGGGGATGTTTCTGTGTAAACCATGGTTTTTAAACTTTTAGTGTATCACAACTAAAGAATATTAGAGTCTAGTTTGATTCCATTCCATGATTAGGAAACTGAGGCTTAGAGTAATTATTCATCGTTAACTTAGTTGATAGAAGAGATTATGTGACTCTAGATGAATATTAGAAAATTTGAAAGATTTTCTTTTGGCAGAGTACTTATTTCAATTGAAACCCTAAGGAATCCCACATCGCATGCATGTTCATGCATATACACACACCCACACATATTTACACCATTTAGAGAACTGTTCTGACCCTCCTTTGATCAGAGCTCTCTAAAACATTCTGAATAGCCTGAAAAGATCTGTGGAATAAGGTTAAAATAATTTATTATTAATTTTATCTCTTCTAGCCAAAAACTGATTACTCAGTTCTCTAAAATTATATGTGATAAAGATAGGAAGTTTTATAGTTCAAGACAATGTGAAAATAAACAACTACATCCTTCCAAATGTTAGCAGAATGCTCTGGGTTCTGGGCTTCTAGGTTCTTGGCTTATGTCACATAAAAGAATTTAAGGATATGCCATAGGTTAAGCAAGGGAGTAAAGAGTTTATTAAGAAATGAAAAAGCAGTACACAATCTGAGACATAGATTGCACATGTGCTTTAGGTGAGATGCTTGCATGGGGCCCCAGGTTAGGCCTTTTTAAGAGTTTTACTCCTCCCTCTTCATAATGTTGGGGAGGGGTCCTGGCTGTTTGCTATTATGATTGGTTGCCTTACAATTCCTGCCTTTTAGCCCTCAGGGGCCCAAAAAGAAGGCCTGTTTGGGGTTATCTGGGACTTCTCTTTGACGCTGGAAAAAGTTCCAAATAAGACCCATGGCCAGGGTCTCATGGGACATTTCTGGCTTTGTTTCTTAGTAGCAGCCTTCCCTTCCGGAGGTTTCTTGGTGGGGTCTCATGGCCATGTTGTCTGCTGGCCATGTTCTCTGCTGGATTTCAACCCAGGAGCCTTCCCTCTTTCCCTATATTAACCTGCCTCAGCTCCCCCTCAGAGAGTTTGCACACTTATTCTTAAGGGGAAGCTGAATGGTGATGGTCATTCTTCTATAGATGCTTCCTGTTGGTTAGGGGGAGTAGGCCCTGCCTGACAGTGTAAAACCCTCTTGCTCTTCTTTAGAGGTTGAGGGAAGATAGGTCCAGCACTGTGGTTGCAAATGGATGGAATCCCCACATGATTAATATCTTGTTCTGAAAGACATTGATTCGAGAAAAGTAAACATTGTCCTACTTAAAAGGATAAAGAAGATGGTGATAAATGGGCCCAAAAATGGGGCCAGCAATGATACACTGGACCATGAGAGTGAAAAAGGCCAAATGTTTTCAGAGGCTGCACCTCCCAAAGTTGATGGGAAACAGCATTCTTCCTTGAGCTCTTTTATGCTATTGTTTAACTCTAGGGAGAGATTATGGTAAACCTGTTGGGCTTGGTATACGTTGCCAACCCCATTTCCCATGGCAGTGGTTATGCTTAGGACAGCTAAGAGAGATATGAAGAGATGCACTACCCTAGACATAAACTGAAAGACAGTATAAGTAACAACAAGACAAGCATATAGAAAGCAAAATAAAGACAGTACTTAAGAGAGCCATTCCTTTATCTTATATGCACATTCATTAACTACTTAGAAAATAAATTAAGTTTAACAAGATTTTTAATATGTTCAATATCCTTCGGCATGTGATCTAGAATAGAAGAGCTATTAGCATATTCATCAGGGATATAGGTGCAATACTTAATACTAATGAATGCATAAGTTCCTCTTTGAGCTGCAGTTAATAGATCTAAGCTCCATGTTAGCAATACGATATATGTTATCTCTACATGGGAGCAGGCCATAATATCAATTGTGTTTTTAAGTTCTACTCACATTACCCTGATAATTATTGCTCCACTTGGTATGTCCTTCACATAACCAGCATGCTGCAGCACTGTTGACCCTAGGAGAAACTTCAGTGTTTCTCCAGCCTTTGGTACTATGAAACAAAGCCAGTCTGGAGGCAATGTCCATTGTATATCTGGCCACATCAAGCAATTTCTGGCTGCTGCAGGAGTCCAAAACCACAAGGAGATCTCCATCCACTTCAGGAGCATAACCAGAAATGTAGTAGATACCTTTATTGTTTTAGGGGTCAGTGACCAACCAAGCCAATAACTGAAATGGAGAGGCACCATGCAGGCTGCTGACGTCCTGGTTAAATGCACCATAGAGTTTGACAATATGGGAGTCTATCTCTTTTAATTTTCATACACTTTCTAAATACTTCCAATGCAGTTATAACATATCAGATGAACTTAACTATCTTTAGTACTTTACTTTTAACATGATTACATTAATTAATAGGCATTTTCCTTTAGCAGTACAGGAAAAACTACTCTCACCATTATTTTATGAAAATCTAAGATTCCCAATGGAATTAAGATTATCATTCCTTACCACCACTTTAATATGCAGATTGAGGTGGCCTCTGACAGTTTTCTCTGTTATGAAGTGTATAAAGGGTATTGATGCAAAGTACCAGAAATCTGTTGGCTTTTATAAAGGGTATTTATTTGGGGTAAAAGCTTATAGTTACAAGACCCTGAAGAGTCCAACTCAAGGTTGCTCTCTCACCAAAGTCAGTTGCCACATGTTGAAGCAAAATGACTGCTGATCTCTGTCTGGTCTCTCCTTCTGGGGTTTCCTCTTCCTCTTGAGGCTTTGTGGTCCCAGGGTCTTCCTGATTTCAGCTGTAAACTGGCATAGGGCTTGTCTCTCAGGGCTTCCTATATCCAGCTCAGGCATGGGGCTCATTTCTTTCTGGGCCTTTTCAGGTGCTCAGCTGTTCTGTTCTCTTCAACTGCAAACTATCAGTATGCTTTTTAAGTTTATCCACAGTTTTAGAATTTTATTTAAGAAAAAGAGGTTTTAGCCTCATGTGAAAGAAGGAAAAAGAACATTCCTTGCATAAACTGTAATGGTTTCAATTTTATTTAGCTTGGATTAATCTCCCTAGGTTTATAGGATACTAATAAAATAAATTAACATTATAAGTATTAAATATTTAAGGCGATGAAAATTGTAAGTTCATGTTTAATGAAATTAAGATCTGTCCTAAAGTGAAATGACTAGCTCTTACAGAACAGAATAAGGAATGCAAGACAAGACTTTTAAATGGATACAGGTAAATTTCATTGGTTGCTAACTGTAATTTAATAAGCTTATTTAAGGGTAAATTAACTTATGGTTAATTATAAGGAGTTTGTAAAGCATTTTCTAAACTGAAGTATTTAAATTGCTAATTCCAAAAAGCCATTATGAATTAGAAACCTAAATTGGTATTAATAACAAAAAGTAACTTCATGTGGCAGTTTGAGATTATTTTTATGAATCCCAAAAAAGAGAAGGATTATGTTTGTAAACTAGTCTGTTCCTCTGGGTGTAATGCCCTTTGATTGTATTAGAATTACTATCACAATAGTTGGTCTGGGAGAGTAAGTAGTCTCAAAATAACTGTAATCAAAGGTAAGTTCAGTTTATAATTACCATTACTATAGCAAGCATAAGCAAGAGTAAGGCTAGACCTGAAGTAACCATAAACAAGGGTAAATTAGTCTAGGATTACCATCACAGTAGTAGGTCTATGTTAAATCCATCCAGTTACAGCAATTTCAGATATAATCGTTCTGTTGTTTTATAACATAAAAGCATCTATATAATGATCTTAACTCTTAGTTACAAGCTTCTAGTAAGTTTTCACTTCAAAACAAATTGGGCACTTTTATTAACTAAGCAACTAAAACTATTTTATTAGTAACAACTTGGCTAGATTTTTCTCCTTTTCCAGCCATTGAATCAATTCTACTTGTGATTTCTTTTATACATCAAATTCAATTGCAAGGTAGTATTGGCATTTAAAGTAACCTAAAAGTAACTTTTTAGGTTACTTTAGGTTACTTTTCACCATTATCCCATTTGAACATGGTGAACCCCAAATCTGATTTATGAGTTCCTAGGCACAAGCAGACTGACAAAGTTGAGGCAAGCACAGATTAGAACAGAAGAGAGAATTTTACACACTTACTTAGCTTAGGGAAAGACTTGACTTTAGAATCACCTTAATGCAAAACTCCCAGTGTCCGCCCATGGCAGAAACTTCGTGTGGGACCCTCTAGCTTCATTCCTCCAGGAAATTCCCTGGGTACCTGCTAGGTATGGAGTTGGGTCCAGAGAAGCCCTGCCCCCAATGAGACACAAATTGGGGATACTCTGGGGGCTGCATCCCATTAGTTACCTCCCTTAAGTGTTAAAGCCCTGCAAGTCTTTTTCACTGGAAAAATGGAGTGTTACAAGAGAATAGGCAGGAAGCTAGGAATAGCCAGGAACCTTTTGAATCATGGGACAGAGGTGGGAAAGAGCTTTAGTAAATGGCTTAGATCTTGATTCCCCATTCACTCCCATTATTAGGCACAACCAAAGCTGGAGAGGTCTGGAATGCAGGCTAGGACCAAGTAATTGGCTCCCATGTTAATTAAGAAATTAACAATCTTACCTGCCATGTCAAGGGTCACTTGAGGCTCCTCCTGGTTGATGGTTCATGTGTGGCTTCAGGTTCCTTTCATCCTCCCCTGGGTGAAGGCCCCAGCAATCCACGTGGTGAGGCAGCTTGGGACCAGGCATCCCTGATGTGACAGTGCCTTTAATGGCAGCAGTTAAAAGGTGAGCATGTTTTTTGGTTCCTATGCCTGCCCCTTCCTCACCTGCTTCTCCTCAGCTACTTGGTCTTGATTCTTGAAAACTATGAAAGCTATTTCTAAAAGGGAGTTAATGGAAGTCTGGGTACCCAGGGAATATTTCTGCAGCTTTCTACAGATATCTGAGGCAGACGAGTTCCTAGGAGGATCTGTCCTTCTCTAGAGCTGGGATCTACTAGAGGATATTTTTATTGCTTCTACGTGATTTCCCTGGATTAAGGCTGGGTTTTCGTCCTGCCTCTGAATAGATTTCCCTGAGCTTTTAAATTACTGGTTTGGTAGTGCATTTCCTCATCCCTTTAAGGAGACATAACCATGTGGCCCTCAGATCTGTCTGTCCTCTTCTTCTCTCTTACACAGGCTTAACTGGAATTCAGGGTCCCATACAGAGCCACTCTGGGCTGTATTGTGGCCATGTGGTTTGGCAGGAAAAGATTATCCTCTTCCTTTTTAGATAATCAGTAGGCAGGTAGTCCCAATTCCTGAGAAAACACCACAATGGGAAGCCACTCATTACCCTAGGGGATGATAAATGTGTTCATCAGTCTTGGTGGCATCCCACTGCTAGACCTGGTTGGGCAGATTGGAGGCAGGGAGCCCTGCTCACTGTCCCCATGTTCTGGAAATCAGGAACTTTATGTCTTTGGTGTCTCCAGAGTATTAGAGGACTTGGGAGACATTAGGGTACAGTTGCCAGACGGAAGCTCCCAAGCTGGGCTTTCCTGTTAGGAAAGGGACTGGCTAGGGACCTTTCTTTTGGCCTACTCTTGCAGATGTCTTAGAAAGTGGCCATGAGAGAGCTCATTTTATGGCCACTGCCAGGGACGAGTTTTGCAATTAAACCAGACATTAAGAAGCAATTAAGAAGCAGAGACTGATCTGTGGCTTACAGGCAAACAGCCTCAGGGGCCCCAGAGGTAATGGATTAAGAAACACTAGTTTAATGATTTTCTAGTCCTGAATAAGGAAGAAACCTCCCAGCATGGCCCAGGGTGAGAGTCTTGTGGCCTTGCTAATAAAACAAAAGGGGGCACAGACAGGCTTTAATTAAAGACTCACACGTCTTCAGCCAGGGTTGTGAAGCATTCTTTCCTTCTTATCAAATGATTGGTTTGCCAGATATGTTAGGGGAAAGCTCTGGATTTGAGGCTTCTAGGT
>JAKSZT010054515.1:6224858-6257887 GCA_026826555.1 Tolypeutes matacus
TACCATTTCCCCCTTTTATTCAAGGTCTTTTTCCAGTTGTGTTGCCAGTTGGCACTTGGGAAAAGATGTCCTATTAAATCTATTTGAACCATTTAAGAAGCATGAGTATTTATGCATTAATTTAACATAGTTAATACCAGATTTTCAAATTAATATATTGAAACCCAAGTTTATATGTAGACTTCACCTCATATATCAACTTCTATTAATTGATAGTCTTTGGAACTCTGTGTTGAGAAGGTTCTTAGGAGCCCAGAACTATGGAAAAAAGCTGCCTGACAAGGGCATATAATAAAATATTGGCAACTGTGCAGTAGGGTGTACCTGGTTTAAAACAATTATTGGTGTTGAAAAGCATATCTCTGAGTGTTTGGAGTTATATAAACATATACTTGAGAAAACATTTTTTTACCTTACATTATTATTATTAAAATACCAGGATATTTTCTAAGGGAAATTTTTTGCTTAACACTTAGTGAAAACAGCTACCTTTGAGCTATGACTAAGAATAAACTGTTAAAACTCCACAGATTTTACAATAAAAATTCTTAATTTGAGACTGAAAGCTTCTTTCCTGATAGGAGTAACTATTTCTTATTCATTGTGGAGTCTTCCATGTGCATAATAATTAGGGGTTTATTTTCATTGTGTGTGTTTTTTTTGTATAGAAATATTTATATATACATATATATAGGCACACACACGTTTTGTATTGACATGGCACAATTATATTAGCATTAGTGCATCAGTAAATCTCCCATTAAAATGAAAAAAGAAATACATGATTATTCAAGCCATAAAGGTCCAATACATTATTTTCCTTTATTAACCCTTTAAAGAAAAGATATTGGATTCTCTATTTGAATTCAACCATTCTAAATCTATGTACTATAATTTACCATTTTTCTTACAATTGGTATTGTTATTTTAATATTTCATGAATTATTTTCAAATTTTATTTCTTCACATTTTTTTCTATTTTAGCAAAGCTAAATTTGTAGGAAAAGTGCTCAAGTGTAAAATGCCTTTCTGTTGAACATTTATGAGTATGCTTTCAATTAGTCTGCTTCATTTCTTCAACAGACTATATCCATACGGAAGTTTTCTTTTCAGCATAGATTTGTTTTTTGTTTTTTTTAAATTAACTATTTCCCAAATAATCCTTGACTTCATATTCAGAACTGGGGTTTAACTCCCAGAAACTTTAGTTTAATGATTTTCTAGACTTATCTACTCATAAACACACCTTAAGATTATCTTTTGACTTATCTGTCCTTCTAAAGGAAGACAATAAAGCATTAATAGTGACTTGATATAACTATAAAGAAGTCCTAAATCCTTTAAACAAATGGTTGCAATCTCATTGTCTCATCTACTCATTGGTGCAATAGCCTCTTGTCATTTGAGAGCTGTTGAACTTGTAGTGTCTCAGAGTCAGAGATAAGCTTTAAAGAGTGGAGATAACTTTTATTTGTTATAGGCAATAAAACCAGAGCCTCTACTGACTATCTGACAAGAAGGTATCTGATGAGACAGATCCAGTCAAGGAGAACACAAATCGAAATAGTGTCTGAAGGGCAAGGTACTAGAAGAATAAGCAGTATAAAACCTGCACAATGAAATTATATGGCAATGAGAGAAAATTAGGAAGTATGGAAAAAAGACTAAAAACAGATAATGTCACTGGAGGTTGCAGTAGTCAATATGAATCTCCCTATCAAGACCCTCTGATAATGATGTCTCTTCAACATATTTTAATGAAAAAGAACGATTAGCTTTATATATTAAATATATGTATGTCATAAGTGTATGTGTTTACCTTATTGAATTTTGGGGGTTCTCATGTAATAAACTGTAAACGATGCTGCATAAAATGTTAAATAGTATATTTTGGTTTTGGAGATTCGGATGTTAATACCATATTCTACTTCATATGGTTTAAAAAATTATATCAAATTTTGTTTATGTACATTTTTTTCTTTGATGATGGGGTCCATTTTGCCCATACAAATGTATCCAAGGGCTGAATGAGGTCTGGAGTGTCTAAACACAATAGATCTTTCATAAAAGATCTTCACTAGATGATATCTCCAAGTAAACAGTTACAAAAATTAGTAACTTTCACATTTGGCATATTGTTCTTATATCTCCCCAAATGCTCTTAAATTAGTCTGATCATATCTTGTAGTTTTTTTAAGTCTAAGTTTCTCTCTAGAAGATACATGTGAAGCTATGGCAAAGAGAATTAACTATGGGGGCTTGAGAAAGAAATGGTCATATATATTTATAAAAATATTAAATATACGTGGTATTTAGAGCCCTATGTTTTTAAAAATCTGATTCTTAGTTAAAAAGAAAACATGATTATATTTTAACAACATAATATCAATCTGTAAATATTAGTTAGTTAATTCTTAAACTTCTTGTAAAATATTGACTGTGTTTTCACAGCACAATGTTTAAACAGGCTAAGTGAAATAGATTGTTGATTTTTTTCCTAAGTCTTTCTTCCTAAAATCCAAGATATGCTTTTATTTTCTCAAATTATTCAGATAATTGCTGAAGCTCTAAATTTTACCTTGTGAAACTTGGCACAGAGTCACATTTTTTTCTCTACATCTCTAGCTTTCTTGACACCACCTTTTTACATTAAACACCTGGTAAGGGAAAAAAGCCTTCTGGAGGGCTTACTGAGAACCAGCTACCTGGAATTGTGGCCTGTCATAAACTGTTTGCTAGCTCTGTTGTGCACAGTTTGTCTGGCTGCTATGATTCCTATTTCCTTGCCCCACTCCTTTCACTTGTTACTTCTATGAAGGATAACCCTCCAGATAGCTCCCTTCATCTTCCCCAAGTGCAGGTGCAAATTAAATCCCAAAGACCACTGAAATTAAGTTCACGCTTAAGTTCTAATTCATTGGCTGGAGACCAGTTCATATCTTTAATTCCTTTCTTGTTTCTTCAGTTAATCCACTCAGTATTTCAACTGAACAAACTCTTCTTTTTTTTTCCTTTTTGGATTTTAATCTGAATTTCAAAATGTGCCATTCTTTCTGAGTTCCTAAATGCTCAGTTCTTCAGTAGCACTTTTGCCCTCCGTATTCAAGCTTAATTTCTTCAAAATTTCTAAATATGTCATTTTTGGTAATGAGAATGTCTCTTTTCAGGCCTTCTTTAAGCTGACCCCTTTAGGAGAATAAATATTTTAACAAAGCTGAAGTTTCTGTGTGGGAGTTTGAGTCTTCTCATTAATTATATAGTGTGATGATTTTATTTTTTATTTTCCTTTTTTTCAAAGGAAATTCTTGAATAAATAGATCAAGTGTTACATATAGTGTACTTTCAGAAAGAATGCTTCTTTAAAACTTATCCTTTTTGCGGAACAGATGTAACTCAGTGGTTGAGCGCCTGCCATGGATGTGCAAGGTCTCAGTTTCATTCCCTGGAACCTCCTTTTAAAAAAGTGAAAAACAAAAAACTATCCTCTTCAGTGAGAAATAAAAGCCATATATTGTTCCAGACTGGCACACATCCTACTCCATGTATGTAACAACATTGACCATCTCCTAAGAATAGCATTCAGATCATCTGGGAGCTGAAAGAATTAGTCTTTGCAAGATCTTATCTGAGTGCATTTCTTTATGCATTTATGCATTCTATGCTTCAGACATAGTGAGACATTGTTTTGCTTCCATCATTTTGTTTATGTTGTTCCTTCAGTTGGTCATATCCTTGTCTGAGTATGGAAAAATGGAAAACTTCCTTGTCGTTTAAAGCCAAATTAAACCATATCTCCTAAATAAGTGCAAATTATGTTCTTCCTCTTTATGGACTTCAAAATAATTGGTATTTTATTCCCATTATAACACATATTTATTTTTCCTTGAATTGACAAATTATATTTGTCTATCCACATTATAAACCCTTTTTCATTGCTAACCTACAGGCCTGAAGTTGGGATTTGCAGTTAGTAAATTATTAAATTCAATTGAAGATTGGAAATAGAAATAAACTGGTAGGTAATATATTCCTTTCTTGTGTATATGTTTCCATAATATATAATCATTACCTCATTCATTAGTAATTTTTCATTTAGTGCTTATTATGTCAAGCTACTATATAAGTTATTCTGGATAAGATTAATAAGACAGTTTATATCCTCAAGGAACTCACAGTCTAGTGAAAATGATAGAAAATAGAAAGGTAATTATAATTCAATGGGAAAATCATGAGGAGAGAAATATGAGCTGAATTTTATAGGAACACAATGTACATGCAACTCTCCCACCTGGGATGAGTCAGGGAAGGTCTCCTGGAAGAAATTTGATATGAATTTCAGTGTTATGTCTGAGTTAATGAGAAAAAGGAAATGAAGGGCATTCCGAGCAGGGAGGGATAAACCAAGCAAGAACAAAGTACAGAAAAATAGCATGGCATGTGGATGAGACAACAAGTATTTCACCTAGCTTGATTATAAGATTTGATGAAGGGAGTGGCCAGCAATGGTGTTGGAGAGATATGCAGGTAGTATATTTGCTGTTAAGAAACTTGAATTTTTATCATGAAGGTCAGAGATTTACCAAATATTCTTTACAAGGCTCTGTAAGATGCCAATAAGAGTTCATAGGAAGCAGGTTGTCTGTTCATAGATATATAGGAAATTTTCAGGTTCGAAAAGATAAATTTAAACATGTTCTCATGTAGGACTTCCCAAAACTATGATATGCTAAAAAGTATTGTGACTATCCAAAGGAATATCTAATATGGAGCATTTCACAAATATACTTGTCTCCATGTACATATTTGCTCTTTAGTGATCTACAGTGAACAACTTCCAGAACTTTAGTATTATACAGACTAAGGTGGAAGGCAGGGCAGGGAGTGGATGCACTGATATAGACAATGAGGAATCATAAAGTAACAGATTTGAATTGTTAAATAGATCACTGTTGTAGAGTTGAGGGGTAGAAATGAGATGGAGGGGCAAAAAAAGTAGAGTCCAAACAAGTATGGGAGACTAAACTAGTATTGTAGCAGAAGGGATGAAGAGGAGAGAACATATCTGGACATTCCTAGGTGGTAAAATGAGTAGGACTGTGTAGTTAGTTAAAATGAAAAGGAAAGCAATCTTCAAGATTTCTCCCAGTTTTCTAATCATATGAGTGGGTGAATATGAGGTCACCATTGGCAAGACTATGAAAGTAGCTTGTTTACAGAAGAAAGTCAGTTTAATTTTGGGCATGTCAATTCTGAACTCTAAGTGGAAAGCTTAAGGGATATATCCAGTTCAAAGAAAGAGTTAGGACTCAAGCATTTGGCAGAGTGATCTACATTGGAAATAAAGTTTGTGAATCACTGTGATACATGTGGAGTTAAGAGCTACATGTGTAAATGAAATTCTCAATGAAGATGAGGTTCCTATTGATCCTTGGTTTCAAGGTTTTTATCTTTCTTTAACAAAGACCATTATGGACAATTAAAGTTGAATTAAATAATATTTCACATGGTATTTTTACAAATGTTTGTGATTATCTTCATTTTATAGATAAGGAAGAAAAAATAGCTGATACTTATTTTCTGAAAAATATGAATAGTATTGAGAAAGCCAATAAATCATCAAAAATAAATTAGTACGAACATTATAAAAAAAAAATTAGACCAGATATCATGGGGTTAAGAATTCTCTGTTTTTTTTTTTTCATCCTGCTTCATTGGATAATACTTTGAGATCTAAAAGTACTTCATTGGATACCTATTGCATAGGTAACAGAAGGTGGGGCTAATAGGAGCCAACCATCATCTAAGGTAAGTGAGTCTAAGGTAAATGAGTCTAACTCATCATTATCAGCCACATCTATGCTGAGGGTGAACACATAGTCTAGCCACTGATCCAAGAGTGACTCAGTGAGAGATAGGATATCAATACGTTCATTATATACTACATTTACTAAAATCTTTAGAAAATATTATAAGTGTTGATCTAGACTGGAGGGATATGAAGATTTGCAATATGATTTTTTCTCATCTCTTTATCTCTACTATAATAATGCACTTCCATCTGGAACAAGTGCATTGACTGATCTAATACCTCTCTTGGATTACTATTTTATATTTATATGCCCAAGGAACTATGAGAATAAAGAGCAAAATTGTTATAATTTATCAGGTTACTAAAATGGATTTTAAAGCTGTTTTTATTTTCATATTCATGTAAAACATCTATAAATTTGGAACTTTGTATGATAACAAAACTGATATATGACAATAATGTTCTCATTGTGAAATATCTATAAAAATAAAGAAATGAGATTTATTAGGGACCAAGATTAATGAAGATGTTTGAATTCTTTCTTATGTCACATTTAAACCATTTCAAAATTTTTATCTATACTTACACTGTAAAGTGACACATTCAGAGTAGAAAACAGCTTATAGGTAAACATATTGTACAGCCAGAAATAAATAAATAAATGGAAAATTAGAGAAAAAGAGAACATAATTGTTTTTAAATGATTCAGAGGCAGGGGTAAGATTTAATCCCATGAGATCCATTGCTGATAGTTTTAAGAAGATAGTTTTAAGAAGACAAAGCTGTGTGAATCCTTGGGGAAACCAAAGGTAAAATTGTCATTCTGAACACACAAAGCTCTAGGACCATGGGAGACTAAGTTCCAATGTAGGAGTGGAGTTTAGACTGGACAAGGGGTTGAATTTCTTGCTGTGATCTTTCTATATTCCCAATTCTCTAAAGCATGTTGCCATACTGGGGCAGGAAAAAACAGCAGCCAGCAACATAGCATCATCCAGAGGAAACTGATAATTTTGGTACAGTTTTATGGCCTGGCTGGGGTAAGGAGCTTACAATAATAAGCACAGAAAGACTTCATAGCCCCTCTGTGTTCCTTGCATATATATTTATAATATTTAATAATTGGTAAGGTATAGTCATTGAGAAGTCAGAACAGAGAGTGGATGCTACAGGTCATGGAGATCCCCATGTGCCAGCAAATATCCTTTTATGTTTTACATAGTGGGGTGGTCCCTGGGTCACTGAGGCCGATGGGGAGCTCAAAAGAGCAACTGTTTACTCATTGGTAAAATATTTATGAACTGGTATATTCTATAAGTGCACAACAGCTGAATATTAGCCTTACCTCTTTATCAACCTAACCCATCCAACTCCAACTTGGTTCTCTAGAATATTACAAGAGCCTTAGAAAATATCAGTGCTTGTGGGGAGGTCTGGGAGGCTTTCTGCAGAGTAATGTTGCTTTGTTAGGTTTGAAGGATCCAAGGAATGATGGAGTCCTGTTGGCTACCCCAAAGGCTCTCTGCTCTGAGACATGCTCTGCCTTTCCCTCCTGCCTTCCCCTTCTCTCAAAGTGCCTTCTCCTGTAGAAATACACTTAGAATATAGGTTTTCAGTTTCTCCTTATTGGTATGCATTTTCTTGCTAATGTGATCTTAGAAAGAAAACTGAACTGTTTGTAGAACAGGAAGAGAAATTAGCGGACCAGTCAGGACAGGGATTTAAATAAATGTTCTTCAGAATATAGGATCATATTGGAAAGATGAAGACAAAACCTGAAGTTATGAACAGATCACCTTTTATTGCTGAATGCATCAATGTTTTTTCAATAAGAAAAAGTTTTGTATTTTGAACTATTATATACTTACTGATGAATCTCTTTTAGACTTAGCTATAGATTGTCTACAATCTGTGGCCATATTTTGGTCTCTAGAATATTTAATATGTACAGTATCGTCTCAAGCAATATGTAAAGATATCATTATTTCATCAGTACTTTTTATAATTCACTAAATGCGTATCTTTTTATTTTTACTTTGTTGAAATATATCACTGGAAATTAAGCAGCTTCTTTTCAAAGTCAGCTGGACATTTCTGAAAAATTAATGCTCAGCACCTAGCTCTGAATCATATGCACCAGCCTCCTATTGCCTTGAAATTAATCTGATCAATTCATAGGGATTTGACAATTTATCCCACTTTCAGCTGCTTTACTTAGCCTGTGTTCTGCAAGCTTTTTATTTATTTACAAAATATACCTTTATCTATTGCAAGCCATCCTCCTTTCTGAGATCTCACAAAGTATTTGGTTCTTGTTTTGCAAACATTATAGAATTGTGCCCATTCCTTCAAAGACAAATATTTGATGCACTCACATCAAAATGACCCCAATGTCACTGTTTCTGTGCCTTCTTGTATATACAGTGAATTTTAAACTTAGCTCAAAGTATGGTGTGTAGCAGTTTGATATTACTAATGAATTCCTGGAAAGATATTATGTTTGTAAACTGGTCTGTTCCTCTGATTGTATTAAATTCAAAGGCTTTATGTTTACTTGATTAAATCAAGATTAGGGCTTTGATTCAGCCACATCAGTAGAACATGACTCAGAGTTGAGTCCCCACTTCCTTGGTGGGCTGATAGAAACAGACATACATAGAAGAAGATACAGAAGAGGAGAGAACTTAGACATTTCGATCTTGCCATGTGACAGAAAGGAGAAGGCTCAAACAACTAAAGCCCCAGGAAAGCTGAGCCATTTGCCTCATAGTTTGCAGCTTCAGAGACCAGAACCCTGAGCAGCTGAGACGGCCTGGAAAGAAACGAGCCCTCCAGCCTACAGCTGAGATTGGAAGAAGTTGGGTCCATGGAGCTTTAAGGGGAAGTGGAAGACTGAATCCTTGCAGAGATCAGCAAACACCTTGCTTCAACACGTGGCAACAGACTTGGGTACAAAAGTACCTTTTATGGGGACAACCAGCAAGATGGCAGCAGAGTAAAGAGCTCCTAGAATAAACTTCTGCTACTGGGCAGTTGGTGATCACACAGAGCTATGTAGAGCACTTGTCTGGGGGCTCCAGGAGAACAGAAGTGCATCCTGAAACATCCTTGAAAGAATGGAAGGAGGAGACTGCCCATATGCAGAGAAGAGTTGTAAGTAGAGCACTCCACGCCACGGAGGCCAGTGCCCATTCTCCACGGGAGGCATAAGCCACCTCGGGAGCTATTCTGCAGCTGAAATTGGAAGCTCTGCTTCCCAAAAATGGGGAGGAAGAGTCAGTTGGGCACCAACTTCAGCTACTGATTGGTAAATTCTGCCAGCTAAAGTATAATCCTAAGAACAGCTAAAGATTGAACTTGTTCAAGTCAGAAAGAGGCCAGTAACCAACATGTTAACTCTGCACCTGATACAAGGGGAAACAGGGCAAACTGAAAATCACAGTGCTGGACTGGCTTTTTTCCATCTAGATCAGATTGCAGCTCTAGCCTAAGCCCTAGGCCTACTTCAGGCAGGAAGGAAGCTGGGGGGAGCTGCGCCGGCTCTCTGGAAAATTACAGGCCATGCTCCAGAGGCCAGTGATCATCCTACTTTGACAGCGCAAGCCACTCCAGGAGCTATTCTGTGGCAGGATTCGGAAGCTCCATTTCCCAGAAAGAGGGGAGGAAGAGACAGTTGGCCACCGATTTCAGCTACTGATTAGTAAGTTCAGCTGGCTAAAGTATAATCCTAAGAACAGCTAAAGTTTGAGCCTGTACAAGTCAGAAGGAGGCTGGTAGCTGCCATTTTTACTCCACCCCCAGCATGAGGGGAAGCCAGGCTGACTGAAAATCGCAGTGACGGTCAGGTTTCTTTCACCTAGATTGGCTTGCAGCCCTAGCCTAAACTTCAGCCCTACCTCTAGCAGGGAGGAAACTGGCGGACCCTGCACCAGCCTATCCAGATACCTGCAGGTACATTTAGCTGGCACAGACTGAGTAATTGGAAGTCTATGGGGCAACTTCTGTTCTCTTGTACCTACACTGCATAGATTGCTGCCCACATCTGCAGCTCTATCCCTGCCCCAGACAAGGGAAAAGAGGGCATGAAGCTTCATCAGTCTCTCTGGGCAACTACAGTCTAGGCCTGCATGAGTTGTATTATCCACACAACTGTGGCTCTGTCCCTAACCCTGGCAAAGTAGGAAGTTGGAAGAAGCTTCATTGGTTCTTGGGAAATGAGGGCAGCTTGAGCCTCCACAGCTTATAGCACCAACTACATCCTTGGCTCCTACTATACAACCAGCAAGGGAGAAAGGGCAGGAAGCCCTAAAGTAAAGAGAAAAACTGCACCCAGAGTAAATACTCTAGCAAGCCAGATGCCAAGACACTAACAAAAATTACAATCCACATCAAGAAACAGGATGATATGACCCAGTTAAAGGAACTAGATAAGCCTCTAGATGACATAAAGGAGTTGAGACAACTAATCATAGATACTCAAACAAATCTCCTTAATAAATTCAATGAGATGGCTAAAGAAATTAAGGATATTAAGAAGACGTTGGATGATCACAAAGAAGAATTTGAAAGCAAACAGAAAAATAGCAGATCTTGTGGGAATGAAAGGTGCAATAAATGAAATAAAAATACATGGCAATCATATAATAGCATATTTGAAGAGGCAGAAGAAAGGATTGGTGAGCTTGAAGAAATGGCCTCTGAAAGTGAACATACAAAAGAACAGGTGAAGAAAAGATTGGAAAAACTTGAACAAGTTCTCAGGGAAATAAACCACAGCAAGAGATATGTAAACATATGTGTCATAGGTATCCCAGAAGGAGAAGAGAAAGGAAAAGGGAGAGAAGGAATATTTGAGGGAATAATGGTAGAAAGTTTCCCAACTTTATTGAAGGACATAGATATCCATGTCCAAAATGTATGACATACTCCCCTCCAAAAAAATCTGAATAGACCAACTCAAGACACATATTAATCAAATGCCAAAGACAAAGAGAGAATTCTGAGAGCAACAAAAGAAAAGTAGTGCATAACATATAAGAGATACCCAATAAGATTAAGTGCTTATTTCTCACCAGAAATGATGGAGGCAAGAAGACAGTGGTATGATATATTTGAGCTACTGCAAGAGAAACACTTCCAGCCAAGAATCTTATATCCGGCAAGATTGTCTTTCAAAAATGAGGGCGAGTTTAGAATATTCACAGATAAACAGGAACTGAGAGTTTGTAACCAAGAGACCTGCTTTGCAGGAAATACTGAAGGGTGTGCTACAGCCTGAAAAGAAAAGACAGGAGAGAGAGGTCTGGAAGATTTTATCAATAAAAGTAACTGAAAGTGTCAAAAGAGTGGTTAAAATAAAATATGACAAATAAAACCCAAATATTCAGGAGTAAACTTAAGCAATGATGTAAAGCACTTGTATTCAGAAAACTACAACTCACTGTTAAAAGAAATTTTTTAAAAAACCTAAATAATTGGAAGAACATTCCATGCTCATGGATTGGAAGACTAAATATCATTAAGATGTCAATTCTACTCAAATTGATGTACAGATTCAATGCAATACCAATAAAAATTCCACCAGCATTTTTTTAAATAAATAGAAAACATGATTATCAAATTTATTTGGAAGGGTAAGGGGTCCTGAATAGCCAAAAACATCTTAAAAAGGAAAAGCAAAGTTGGAGGACTCTCATCTCCAGACTTTAAGTTGTATTACCTAGCTACAATGGTAAAAACAGCATGGTACTGGTGTAAAGACAGACACATAGACCAATGGAACCAAACTGATGGTTAAAAAACAGACCCTCACATCTATGGTCAAGTGATTTTTGACTAGCCTGTCAAACTCACCCAGCTCGGGCAGAACAGAACATTCAACAAATGGTGCTGAGAAACTGGATATCCATAGTAAAAGAAGGAAGGAGGACCCTATCTCACACCTTATACAAAAATTAACTCAAAATGAATAAAAAACCTAAATATAAAAGCAAGAACCATAAAGCTTCTAGAAGAAAATGTAGGAAAATATCTTCAGGACCTGGTCATAGGTGGTGGATTCTTAAAGGAGATAGGAAGAGGACTAAGATGGTCTACTGTAAAGGTGTGGGAATGTACAGAGCTGATGTTTTGATTGGCTTTACTGTAAAAGTGTGGGAATATACAGAGCTGATGGTAACACATTATAGTGAGAAACAGCTGGTTTATAAATGGGGATGTGGCTGAAAATGGTAGTCTAGGGATGTAAATGCCAATTAACAGAAAGCTAGAGAATAATCTAGGGACTGAATAGCATGGTAAACCCAGAGATGGATGGGAATTGTGGTTGAGGGTACAGATGCAAGAGTGTCCTTTGTGAACTAGAGCAGATGTACATCACTATTGCAGGGTGGTGGGAATGTGGAGAAGCATGGGAAAAATACGACTGGAGTGAACTATGTACTGTGGTTAACAGTAATAATGTAATATTCTTGCATTTATGCTAAAGATGCACTGTGTAGATAATGGGGGAGTACGGAAAATGTGTGCCAAATGGATGCTGTGGACCTGGTAATAATTGGATATTATCTCATAATCCTTAACAAGTGTTTCACCATAGTGTGGTGTGTTGATAGTGGGCTGTTGTTTGGGAATTCAGCATATGCATAATTGTTTTGTAAGTTTACAAGTTCTGTCATAAAAATATATTTAAAAAATAATAATGGGGTGGGTTGGGGGAAAGGTGTACCAAATGTGAGATGGGGACTATAATTAGTAGTAAGATTTTGACAATATTCTTTCATAATTTGTAAAAAATATCTTACAACAGTGCAAGGTGTTGGTGGAGGGTTGATGTATGTGACCCCTATATGATGTTATGAATGTTTGCTTTATAAGTTCACAACTTTTACTATACACTTATTTTTTATGTATGTTCATGTATAAATGATATAAAAAATAATAATGGGGTGAGTTGGGGGAAAATACTTTGGTTACTAAAAATATTTTGAGGATGCTCTTTAATAATTAGTTAAAAATGTTTAACAACAATGCAACGTATTGGTGGTAGGGTGAGGTATGAGAGCCCTGTATGATGTTATGTATATTTGTTTTGTAAGTTCACAACTATTGCTATACACTTATTGTTTATGCATGTTCATGTATGAGTGATATACTTCAATAAATTTTTTTTAAAAGTACCTTTTATGGTACCTTGAGTTGTACTCTTAAGGCCTTGTACCTTTAAGCTTTTACCCTACATAAATAACCTTTATTAAAGCCAACAGACTTCTGGTACTTTAAATCAGCATACCTTTAGCTTACTAACATGTAGTGTAATTGTTTTTGCATTTTACAAAGAAGCTAAACTCCAAATGTGCAGTGTTAGTAAGGCAGAGAAATCAAAGGAAATCACAACCATATAAACAACCATGACCTAGTTCATGTCTGCAAAGGCAATATCAACTGCTTTATGACTGCTGTCTGGCAATTGGATAAGATGAGGTGTTATCAATTGTTAGATGTATCTCAGTTTTAGAGACATAGGGAAATTCTGTGCATGTTAGAATCAGTGGCATACAGTATGTGCTCTGTGAGTAAGTGTGTGTGTGTGTCTTGTGTGTATATAAAGTACATACTGATTATATATCTAAGACAAATTACTGAGGAGGAAGATCAAGTCTAATATTCTCCAGGAAAATATCTTAAAAAAAAAAAAAAGATATTTTAAAAAATGAGATGAAAAATGAGAAATATAGTTAACCAAAATGGTGGTGTAATATGCTCCAGGGTGCCCTGCCCCTACAGAATCTTTGAATAACTAGCAAAGACAGGTAGAACCATTTTCTCAAAATTCTGGAAAACAACAGTTTGCAGTAACTGGGCAAGTGGCAAATCAAGAAAATGCAGCTTTAAAAATAGTAGGATATGCTCCTGGTGCTTTTGCTGGCTCTTACCCAACCTCCTTTCCACCGTGGTACGGAGTCAGCCTGCACTCCCATTGCAGATCCCTATCCTGACCTGGAGGGAGCAGACTAACCCTATGTGCATACTGGGGAGCTTTTATGGCCCTGCCAGTGTATCAGGTGGCAATCTAAAGACTGAACAAGAAAACTCCTCTGTAGCTAGTCCTCCCCGAACTTGCCCTGTAGGCAGAAATAGATTGCAAACAGTGTGAGAAAGAAACAATTATGTTCAAAGTGGCTTGGGGCAAAGGGTTACCTGCTTTAAAACATATAATAGAGCACCTGGGACAGGGGAAGTCTATTTCATAGGGAGTAGAGAAGACATACAGATTTCTGAAAATGGGGGAATTCCTATGGCCATTTGCCAGCACAAGACCAGTACAAGGCACAGGCTCAGAAAAGATGGAGAGGACCCTGATCTTCTCTTTTACCTTTGGCTGATCTTCTTGATAGAAGGGCTAAACTATGAATGAGAGGACCAGCTAACACAGAACCCATGTGAAAAGTCTGTGAAAGGTGTTTCATCTTTGTCAGTTACTGGTACTCAAGGAAATCATTAGCTGGATACAAATTTAGGAACAAAGAGTTCGGGCACTAAATCCCAGAGTTAGCACTATACAATATTAAGTGTACAATGTACAATGAAAGATGATAAGATAAACAAATAAACAGGAAATAATAGTGATAGCTCATCCAAAGGAAATGCTGAAAATTCAAAAGAGGACCAACTTTGCATATACCCGGTAAAGACTTAAAAAAAGAGAAAGATCTTTAGTATGTTCAAGGTATGCTCAAGGAGATTAGGAAAACAGGAGATAGAACTAAAGGCTATTAAGAAAATAATGAATGAACAATATGAGAATCTCAATAAAGAGATAGAAATTTTGAAAAGAAGTCAAACAGAAATACTGGAGTTGAAGACCACAATAACTGAAATTAAAATTTCCTTACAGGATTTCAACAGCAGATTGGGGCTGGCTGAAGAAAAAATCAGTGAACTCAAAGACTAAACAACTGAAATTCTTCAGGCTGAGAAGCAGAAAGAAAAAAGAATTTAAAAAAATGAACAGAGCCTAAAAGACTTGTGGGACATCATCAAACATGCCAAGTTATGCATTATGGAGATTCCATAAGGAGAAGAAAGAAGTGGGGCAGAAGGAATATTCAATGAAACAATGGTATAAAACTTCCCAAATGTAGCAAAAGACACAAATAGTCATATTCAAGAAGCACAACAAACCTCAAATAGGATAAACTCAAAGGGAATCCTGCCCAAGCACATAGTAGTCAAATTGTAGAATGCCAAGGGTAAGGAGAGAATTCTAAAAATGCAAGAGAAAAGAAATTTGTTATGTATAAAGGAGCCCTAATAAAATGAGCTGCTAATTTCTCATCAGAAGCCATGGACACAAAAAGGCAGTGGGACTAAATATCTAAAGTTCTGAAAGAAAACAATCGCCAACCAAGAATTTTATATCTGGTGCGGCTGTTTTTCAAAAATGAAGGAGAGATTGGGATATTCCCAAATAAACAAAAGCTGAGGGAGTTGCTCCCATTAGACCTGCTCTACAAACAATGCTAAAGGAAATTATTCAGACTGAAAGGAAGGAGACTAGACAGTAGATCACAGTGGCATAAAGAAATAAAGACTTCTGGTGAAGGCAACCATGTGGGTGCTTATAAATGCCATCCTATTGGATGGTATTTTTTAGTATGTAGCTTCAATTTTTACTTCTTTTAGGTTTGAAAATGCAAAAGGCATGAAAATTTGTGAGAAATTTTTGGTTCTGGACATACATTGTATAAAGATACAATTTGTAACAAGTACAACAAAAAAGTGGGGTGATGGAGGTATGTGTGCAGGAAAACAATGAGGAATTTTAAAAATGTTCCAAGAGAAAAATGTAGGTTACCTGTGAAGAAACATGCATTGATAACCACAAGACTTTTCAACAGCATTCTGGAGGCAAGGTGATTATGGAATAATATTTCCAAACTGATGAAGAGAAGGAAGTTTGCACATGAAACTTTATAGCTTCATAAACAATCATGTAAACACGAGAGCTAAAGAATATATGCTTCATTTGTGATTTAGTCTCCAGCATATAGGTATAAGAGGGTGTGGAAGGTGGGAGGAATATAGAATGTGCTAAAGTTCTCATGTCATTTGAGTGAAACAGAGATATTAATTAGCATAAGATAATGGCAGATAAATATATTTAAGTAAGGATTTTAATAAATTGCCCATCAAAAGAAAAAAATAAAAACCCATATAATGAAAATTTGATTTATCCAATGGAAGGAAGGTAAGAAAGGAAACAAGAAAATATTGTGAATATTGAGCATAAAATAAGATGCCAGAAATAATTCCTAATATAATAGTAATCATATTATAAGAAATGTAAATACGTTAAACTCAGAGAATGAGAGACCAAATTGTATGATTTAAAAATGTTTTTCTTTGAGAGTCATATTTAAACAAGAACTTAAGTATTTTAAAATAAAAAGATAGAAAAATGAAAAACCAAAAGAAATCCTTAGGTTCTGAAATAGAAATTTAGGTAAAAACACCAGAGAAGATAAAGAGGATAATTATGCATTGGTAAAAGGAAAAATAAATTTTGTCAAATATACCTCTAATTATGTAGCTCAGAAATTGGAAAAGCAAAATATTCAGAACTTAGAAGAAAAGCCAGAACTATATAAAAAATTACAACGCAAGATTTTACCCCTGTCAAACATTGAGAAATTACAATTATTTTTAATATGTAAAGGTAAAGATGATTTTAATAAGAAATTAAGTTTGAAATAATGTGTATTATAATACACATGCAAGAAATGAACGAAGAATAGCTACTCTTTGAGATCACATGGGATATTTGCACACACACACACACACAATTGATCTACATAGGAAGCCTAATATACTGCAAAGAATCAATATCCATGCAGACAACATTTTTAGGTTATAATGCAGGAAAACAAACAAAGAAAGAAAGAAACAGAAAACCAGCACATCTATACCCAAAGATCAGAGAGAGCAACACATATCTTAAAGAAATGAATAGTGGATTATACAGCACTTTCCAATAAAAATACTCTCTCCTCACTTGCTCCTTTTCTTCTGGTTCCTTCTCAAAGCCAGTATTCTAGACTGCTAGTTAATACCTCTACGAGGGGAGCAGTCATCTTGGTATTCTGATGAAAACAATTCTCTATCTTATCACAGGTGGAATTAGAAGCAGAGGGAAAGGGAAGGAAGGAGGGAAAGAAGAAGGAGGAAGAGGAAGAGGGGAAGGAGGAGAAGAATAAGGAGAAGTAGAAGAAGGAGAAGGAGAAGGAGAAGGAGAAGGAAAGGGGAGAGAGATTAAGGGAAAGACTTGCTTTCTTTTCCCTGTTTATGTATGCTGCTTACATATGTTGCTTTTTTCCCCCTCTTTAACAGACTTGCTTTATTGGCAGCAAATCCTTCACCTCTTAGGAAGGAGGAGGAAGATTAGGCAATTTGTGGTTTTCCTTCTGATTTTGCATAAACCAGAGACTTTCAGATTGCTCTGGGATTTTTCTTAATACAGTGATAGGTATGCAGTTCCGGAAGCATTGCCACAGAGACCCTACATCAGATATCAGGGCCATATACCTGAAGGCAAATCAACTACGGGATTCCTGGAACAGTGGAATATTTGCCTGGGGATTTTATCTATTCTTGTGGCTGATGCCACTAAACAACTGTGTTTATTGACAATTTATTTACAGAATACCGATTAATTTCATTTGGGCTACATGGCCAGCTGCTGCAAAAAGGAAGTAAGTAATTTCTTCTAGAGCTTTTAAGAAACCACTGTTGTAGTGGTGTCATAGTATATTGGAAGTGAATATCAGAATATAGTAGTAAAGTGATGAGCATTGCAGTAAAGGACACAAAAGGAAATCTGCTTGGAAACTAAACTTGTATTGCTTTTGATTTATATATGAATATTGTAACCTGCACCACTCTGAATTAAAGAAAACCTGGCACAGATCAAGGAAAATAAACCCCCTAACTTATGCAAATGATATTGAGGATAATTACATTGGGGTTGTGTATTGGCACAAAAAGAGGAATTGGTTTCCTATTCCCTAATTAGTGAGGGCAATATTTGTGAAAATGAAAGGGACAGATGACAAATTAATAGAAAACACCATTTTGGCTAACCCTAAGTAAAATAAAATAAAAATGACAAACCAAGATCCAAAGAAATAATATTTTTCTTGTCTGATTAACCTTAACCAGGTATAAACTGACACAGGAAAATAAATTGGGATTTAAGTAAGTGAGTAAACAAGTAAATTTTTTAGTCATCTGTAACGTCATATTTACAAAATATAAATTATTACCAGATCTTAAAAACAAAAGACTGATATAACATTATATTTGGGGAGTGTTCTAATGATTGGGAGATTAAAAAATGTATAAAGATAAAAATAATTAGAATGTAATAACAGGGAATATTTTCTATAGACCATAAATATATTAAACACTATTTTTTATCCCGAACAACATGAAAAGTGGGGATCCAAAAGTATTGATAATTTTTCTGGCTTTATTTTAAGTTAAAAGTAATTGTTAGTCTTCAATTATAAATATATATGATTTTTTAAGATAGTTATAGCATATAAATATAAGATTTTGATTATCTCTGGAAACTACTAGTCAAAGACTTTTGTTTTAGCTAGTTAAAAGTTATGAAGATATGTACTTTTTCTCCATGTTTGTAAAGATTCAAGCCTTGGAAACAATGCTGTGGTATTTAATGTTATTCAGGAAGTGGTCAAATTATAATTATTAAGTATTTGCTCCTGACATAAAAGTGTTTTAAATCCTAATCCATGGATGTTTTGATTATATGAATTACGAAAGACATTGCACAGGAGAAGGCAGCAATTTTCTCACAGATAAGCCAAGAAAAATTTTTTCCCCTGCAGTTTGGCAATATCTAATAAAATGAAAATCTATATACTCTATAACACAGGGATTGCACTTGCAGTTATTTACTTTAGAAAAACTTGCATTCCTGTACGTAAAGACACAAATTTATTGCTACTTTTTCTATCATAAGAAAAATCAGAAACAGCTTGAACTCCAACGGTTACATAAATTGTGGCATATGCTTGTGATAGAGTGCTATGTATTCACAATGAATAATCTAGAACTCTCAGTTAGATCTATATTTATCATTACAGCTAAATCTTAAAAAGCCTGACTGAAAAGCATAATTGTCATATGTCACTTATGACAATGAAAAACACTTTCCAAACAATATGTTTATGGAGATACACACACAAATAAACACACACAGGTTGGAAGGGTAAACACCAAATTTGTCATAGTAGTTGCCTCTGAGAAGAAAAAGAAGAAAATGGGATGGCGAGGAAACAACTTTACGTGTGTAATATTTACATCTTTAATTTGAAAAATTTCAAGGAACAGTGACAAACAATCAACCCTGGTCAATGATAGGTTGTAGGAACATGAGTATTGTTGGCTTATTCTCTGAAATTCTATGTTCTATTTAAATATTTTTAATTGCTCTCCTAATCACCACATGAAAGAGGTTGTGTCTATACTACATTGAGTCATAAGTAAACAATATTTAGAAATAGCACTGATAATTTTTTAACTTTATTTTGTACATTTAATAATTGAAAACATAAACAATTAAAAGGTAAAAAGTAAACACAGATGAATAAATATATACATTTATCAATTAAGTGTAATGGATACATGTAAATTTTTGTTGTTGTTTTCTTTTTTGTGAATCAAACAATGTATTACGGCAACATGGAGCACTGATATTATAACAAAGATTTGTTACCACAAAATGAAAGCGTTGGATATTTATTTTTAAATATTGTAATTATAGTAATAGTAGAAATATCTGAAAAGCAGGCTAAAAATGGATAATGGAGAATTGCTAGAAGTTAAATTTCATGGAAATGGGAAGTCAAGTTTGACATTTTGAAGGAGGTTAAAGAAATAAAAAATGGTATTAGATTAGCCAACACCCTGGCATTTCTTCTTCTTATTTACTGGGACTGCAGTCTTTTGTGTTGTCTGTTGCATCTAGAATTGGAATTCTCAACATTGCAGAGTTGAAATAGAAACCCTTGTTAGAAAGAAAAATTAAAGAGAGTCTTTTTTGTGCAAGACAAACCTGATGAAGGGTGTGGCCACAAGAATGATTGAGAAGGAATATTTTTCAAGGCTGCTGCTTACTTGTGAACTGGCATCCTCCCTGCATGCATGACTCTAAAAGCACTTAAGGAAGTTCTATGTGCCAATACCCCAAGGAGCAAACAGAGGTTTTAATGAAAATACACCACGATTCCCTTATTAGAGCAAGGGATATGTCTAACACACAACTCTTGGATCTTGTGAGGGTTTTTATTTTTTTCGTTTGATATTCCAAGACAAAATAATAGATACGGTGGATATTAATGGAAGCATGTATGTATTTGCGTTTTGGAAGGAGTTGTATTGGGATGTGTTATTGACCTTCAATAAGGAATGAAAATGCTTAATAAGTAGTCTGTGTCAGAACAAGCAGACCTTAGAGTTTTTTGGCCATAAATTTGAAATGGCATTTCAAAGTTAATAATATAGCTGGGTTTAAAAATCATAATCTACTTAATTTCAGTTCTGAGAATCACAGTATTTAGAGATGCAACAATTACATGTTTGAGTCTGTGTTATACAGAAAATCTGTCTGACTCACCTGTTGGAGGCATATTATCACTTAGACCAAGGTTGGTAATACAAAACATTTATTTTAATCTGACAGCATCAGCTTAAATTTATGGGAGTTGAACTGTCAAAGATGGTTGCTTCTGCCTGAAACCCTGTCCTTTTTTTGGCAGCATCTATCAAATTTAACAGTTCAAACAAAATTTTCTGTTACTAAGTTATGTGGGCTATTATATAAAAAAAAGTCAAGCTATTTTCCCTTGACAATTCCAATATATTCCAGAATTCAATTTTATGATAAAATTGTAAAACCAAAATTGGTAAAGATTACACATAAAACATATCATTTGTCTCTCTTTTTCAATGTGCATATGGCCTTTTTATACTTTCAAAAGTCGGGGGAAATCATATAAAAACAAACCCTTTAGGGTTTTTTTTTTTTTTTTTTTTCCTTAATTGAATTAACATATTGTGAAAATAATATGTTATTATTTTCTAATTTCTGGATACTATTTTAACCAAATGATTTTATTGCCTGCCCTCTGTATCTTCCATCTGGAAAAAACCCCAAAACCTATGATTTTGCAAGTGTGTGTGTGTGCATTTGTGTATATGCGGTTTGTGTATGTGAATGAGTCTGTGTATTTTACATATTTATGTATACATAAGGTTAGAGCTTTGAGAATCAGTGTGCTCTAACCTTTGGGCCCCAACGCAGATCTCACTATTAGTTTTATCTCCTCCAAACTTGGTGTTGATAATTTCACTATAGTGGTTGTGAACCTAACTGCAGGCTCTTTATTACCCTGGTATGATAGAGCACGAGTTCAGCTACAGAAAATAGTTAGGATCTGATTCTTGCTCCAGTTATACATCAGATACCTGTCTGCCTGTCTACATTGCAGACTAACTCCAAACTCTAACTCATCTACTGGCATCTGCCTTCGCAGAACCTCCCTCCTGGTTCTACCACCCAGTCCAGGCTACTTTTCTGCCAAAGAGGCATTTGACCTATCCATATCCCACCTCACCAGATGGCTACCACTCCAATCCAAATGTCAAAAAGAAGTGCAAAAGTGCAAAGATGAGTGTTTTTTTCAACTTCTGTTTAAAATGCTTCAGAAATTTGAGCGTAAATTATGGACTTGTACGAAAGAATAGGTATCACACTAACTTAATCTCCTTCTATCACAAAGTTATGCTACTTTATTTTTTTCAAGTCATTGAATCCTTTTTCAAATGTGTACTCCAGTGACTAGGAATACCCCATATTCTCAGTTTAGTGTTTTCCATTTAGTGGCACAAGTTGGAAAATACTAAAGTGGGGGAGTAGAAATGATAGAAAAATATTCAGAGTTTAATGTCCTCTTTTCATTTAGGAAGCAATCTAGTTAATGTAAACCACATGAAGTCTGGAAATAGTCAAAATCACAAGCCAAATGTAGACTGTGCAATTTTTAAGCCTGACTTGTTACAGGGAGGCAGAAGGAAGCATAAAGCAAAATTAATTAATTAATTAAATGAAAACTTCTAAAAATTGGGGAGACATCTGGTTAGTTTTAAGTCTGACTATTGTCCTTTTCTTGTCGGATGTTAGTAAGATTGATGAGCTATCCCCAAATATACCTGCAATTGCCATTCTGTAGCCTTTTTCTCAGAAGGCACTTATTGTAGCAACTACATATTGCAGAGATGTACATATCCTATTCCTTTATGTGGTAAGAACTAAAACAATAGTTTCCTAGACCTATGTTGAAGACAGAATTTTGAGCAACTATAGAGAAGAATCTAAGAAATTCACCAAAAGAGTTTTCTATACATCCTTTCTCCATTTTTTTACCTTCCTAGTCACTTGTCAGTACATGCCAATGACTTTAATTCCATTTTCTTTTTTTTTTTTTTTTGCTAGGGTCAGCAATGGCCTACTTCATTGTCTCTTATTTTGGTAGGAATTCTCAGTTCTCATTTTAATTGACCTCCTAATAACATTCAATGTTGAATTCTTCTTCATTGAAATGTTCTCCACTGAATACATCACTTCCTGAATTTCCTCTGACATTTATGGGCACACATTAGTCAAGGAGTTCTTATCCTTTTTAGTTTCACAGACCCTGCCAGTCAGGTTAAAGCCACAGATCCCTTCTCAGAATATAATGGCAGATCGTTTTATGATACTTAACATTGGTATGTCTTTAAATTAAATTTTAGTATTATTCAAAATTACATTTTACAACTTTCCCATAATTTCAATAACTAATAACATGGTTCAGTATTTGTTCAGTCATTCTCAGCAAACATTTAGAAATTTGAGTTTTCTCACAGCGTCATGAAACCATCCCCGCCATCCATAGCAAATTTTTGCAGGTAGTTATCCACTACTCTCAGAACACACTGCATCAAAATGAAAATCATATTAAGTCCACACTATACTGTGTATTATTTAATAAATATATCATACCTGCATCAACACATTCCCAAAAGAAAAATGTTATTTTTGAAATTTCAATTCAAGATTGACTCCATGAAATCTTTCCACAGACCTCTTGGGGATCTATTGACCCCTGTTTAAGAACCTGTGCATTAATCTCTTTTTAGGAAATGTTCCTCAGTCATAAAATGTTGGAATTACCCAGTTTATTCTTAGATCCTCCTCTTTTCTCATCACAAAATCTCTTCCTCATGAAGTGTACCCATGATGCTTCAGTTACTACCACCATTTGGTCAAATCATGCATTTTTAACCCCCAGCCTAGAACTCCTTGAACTTTTTAACATTTCAGCTAGGATCTTTCAAAGGTGCTTCAAATTTAGCATATTGAAAACAGAATTCACTCTTCACCCCCAAGCCTCTGAAAGACACCCGTGAGGAATAATCCTTGACATCTCCATTTCCTATAACCTATAGCCTATGCTTTTGTTTATTTTATGTTAATTTCTAAATGATTCCCAAAGCCATCTACATTTCTGGATCTTGTGATCACTTCGTGTGAATCGTCATCCTCTCTAAACTAAATTAAGGCAATACCCTCCTTAGTGGTTAACATGTTTATTCTTTTTCCCACTTTTCTGACAATATTACTCACCATAGCTATTACGACTTCAGTAACAATCCATAGCTATTAGCATAAATATCAATTTCCTTAATTTCAAATTTCAAGGCACTGTATGAATTGTTTTCTAACTCATTAGCTTCATTTCACTAACAACCTATATTCAACCATATTGGCCTCATTTTTACTACCTGATTATGATGCATATCATGCATACCAAGTCATTGACTGGAATCTCTATCTCTACTGATTTTGCCTGGTTGAATGTCAGCTCAGCCTACAGTGCTCACCTCAATTCAGCTTTCCTTCACCTCCAGATTGGGTCAACATTCTCCACTACATGTTTTCATAGCTCCATGCAACTCTTGTCTATATCACTTAGTATACATGTATATGTGTATATATATACACATATATACGTATGTGTATATATATATAATATGTGTAATCATTTAATTAAAATTTTTCTTTAAGGTATAAGATCTAAGAAGGCAGAAAAACTGTCTGATATTCCTTGCCATTATTTTGTTTATGTCTAGCATAGATTTGGCACATGATACCTTTTCAAATACTTATTGTTTGAATGAATGAATGTAAGAAAATATAACAGCTACAATGCAATGAGGTGATGTATAAAATGGCATGGAGAATGGGATGGTAAGACCAGCAGGACAAGATTAGCAAATGAAAAAGAGGAAAAGAACACAGGTCTCAATGAGTAGAGAAAATAGGTTAATTCCAAGTTCATTCATATGTTACTTTTACTTCTTTATTTTATTTATTTTTTTATAATATAGCTTTTATTTTTTTAAAAGATACATAAATGCTACATAAAAAATATAGGGGATTCCCATGTGCCCAGCTCCCTACTACTCACATATTTTCCCACATTAACAACATCTTTCATTAGTGTGGTACATTTGTTACAAGTGATGAACACATTTTGGGGCATTGCCACTAAACGTGGATTATAGTTTACATTGTAGTTTACACTCACTCCTGCGCAATTTTGTAAGTTATGACTAGATATATAATGGTCTGTATCTGTCATTGCAATGACATTCAGGACAATTCCCAAGTTCTGAAAATGCCCCCATATTACACCTATTTTTCCTTCTCCTTACCTTCAGTAGCCATTGTCTCCATATCAATGATAACAGTTCTTCCATTGCTAGAATCACAATATGTCTACAGTAGAATAACAGTAAGTCTCTTCTAGTCCATTGTTCTTTCCCCAATCCTGAGAATTCTGTGATGGTGATGCCCACTCCACTTATAACTGAGAGGAGCCTTAGATCCCATGGAACAGATGGATGGGACTATCTTGCTTGCAGTTGCAGACTCTCCCTGTTCCTTGAGATGTTTGTTGCCCATCATCATCTCATTGTTAGTTGCCCTGGTGAGTCCAGTGAACTGCAGAATAGATGCTGCAACACTGTTGAGATTCAGGGCCCAACTGGCACATGGAAAGCCCAAAGATTTAAGTCTCTTGGACATACACCTATCCATTCTAGTACTAAGTATAGGTTAAAATAAAAGGAGCAGAAAAGCCATGTGTAGGGAAACGACAACTGAGTCCAACTCTGTCATACTGGGAAGCATAAATTCCAAAGTTGGGCCCACTGGCAGGGTTCTAAACTCCTGAGCTGTCTGCCCTGCCTATAGTGTCTGAGTGTCTCCAGAGCACTCAGGAGCCCTGCTATTTGAGGCAATATTTACTTTGGCAGTCAATGAGCTCCTGCTGAGACGTGCATAAGCATAACCCCTGGAATGACTTCCCGCTAGTTGGCGGTTGGTAGTAATCCTTTGGTGCCAGGGAGGCTTATCCCTGGGAGTCATGTCCCATGTTGGGGGGAAGGTATTGCATTTATATGCATAGTTTGGCTTCGAGAGGGGCCATATTTGAACAACAAGGAGGCTCCTAGGAAGTAACTCTTCCCCACCGCCCCCATGGAGAGTCCCCCCCCCCATTTTTTAAAATATTTTTTAAATTTTTTCTAAAAGATACTTAGATTACATAAAATATATAAGGGATTCCCATATGCCCCACTCTCCACACCTCTCAATTTTCCACACATTAACAACTTCTTTCATTAGTGTGGTACATTCATTGCTACTGATGAACACATTTTGGAGCATTTCCACTAAGGATGGATTATAGTTTACATTGTAGTTTACACTCTCTCCCACTCAATTCTCTAGGTTATGGCAGGATATATAACGGCCTGTATCTGTCATTGCAATGCCATTCAGGACAATTCCAAGTCCTGAAACTGCCCTCATATTACACCTCTTTTTCCCTCTCCCTACCTTTAGCACCTCCAGTAGCCAGTGTCTCCACATCAATGATATAATTTCTTCTATTGCTAGAATCACAATAAGTCTCTAGTAGAATACTAGTAAGTCCACTCTAGTCCATATTTTATTCCCCAATCCTGAGAATTCTAGGATGGTGATACCCATTCCATCTCTAATTGAGAGGGACCTTTGATCCCATATGGCTGATGGATGGAACTCTGTTGCTTGCAGTTGTAGACTCTCTTGGTTCCTTGGTATGGTAGTTGTACATTCTCACCTCCTTGTTAGTTGTCCTAGGTGAGTCCAATGAACTGGAGAGTAGGTGTTGCAACTCTGCTGAAGCTCAGGGCCCTGCTGGCACATGGACAGCCCAAAGATTCAAGTCTCTTAAGCATACACCTACCAACTACAACACCAACTATAGGTTCAAATAAAAGGAACAGAAGAGGCATTTGTAGAGAAGTCACAACTGAGTCTAACTCTGTCACACTTGGGAGCTCAAACTCCAAAGTAGGGCCCACTGGCAAGGCACCAAACTCCAGAGCTATCTGCCATGATCGTAGGACCTGGGTGTCTCCAGAGCCCTCAGGAGCCCCACTATTTGGGGCACTATCTACTTTGGCAGTCTATGAGATCCTGCTGAGACCTAGATAAGCATCATCTCTGATGACCTCCCCACTCACTTTGAAGTCTCTTAACCATATAAACTCATTTGTCTTTATCTTTTTCCCCTTTTATTCTAAGTCTTTTTCCAGGTGTATTGCTAGTTGGTGCTTGGCAGTAATCCCTTGGTGCCGGGGAGCCTCATCCCCAGGAGTTATGTCCCATGCTGGAGGGAAGGCAATGCATTTATATGCTGAGTTTGGCTTAGAAAGAGGCCACATTTGAGCAACATTGAGGCTCTCAGGAGGTAACTCTTAGGAACCCCACAACACTAGGTTAAGTTGCAATTTCAAGAGCAGAGGCTCATAAGCATAGTCATCAATATCAAGGGCCCATCAATGGACCACCTTTCTTCACTAGTCATTGCCCCTCTACTCAGGGGGTTGTTGCTGTTCCATTAGAGAATGTGGCAGAGTTCCTCAGGATGGGAATTCAATACTCTTTTGGTTATTATGTGAATCTCTTTCCACTGTGACAATGCCCCATGAACATTTGAACACATTCATATGCTTTATAGGTGTGCCCCAGGTGAACCTCCTCCCATACAACCCCCTCTCTGACACCCCACACCAATGATCCTCACTGTTGCAGTTGTAACCCATCTGTGATCCAAAACTTCTTCAAAACTGAAGCCAACAAAATAACCAAATATAATTAATAGGAAAATGATATGATAGTGATAGTTTTAAATATAATGAATAAAATACTAAAAAATTTTAAAAATTCAAAATAATAAAAAATACAAAATTTAAAAATTTTTGACATTTTATCTTTCATCAATATAAGATTTGTTGTCTTGTATGTACAGTGATATTTTCTTCCATTTATTTCCTAGTGCCTTATTTTTTTCATTTTGTCCTCCAAGAAGCTTTTGTTTACAGAAAACTCACATACAGGTAATTCCCATATACCCAACATCCTCCCCCTTTTCCCCTTTCCTCTATTAATAACATTTTTCATGTGGATGGTACATTTGTTACTATTATTGTACAAATATTGAAACATTGCTATTAACTATGGTCAATGATTTATATTATGGTTTACATTTTGGACCATACACTTTTATTGATTTTAATGAAATTCAACATAATCTGTATCCATCATTGAAAGATCATGAAGAACAATTCCATCACCCCCAAAATGCCTCATGTTCCATCTATTCTATTCCTCCCTCCCCTCCCCTAGGGACCCACGGTAACCACCAAGATTAACTCATTGAAGGACAAGATTCATAGTTACTTGATACCTTTACTTCTATTGTAGTTTATTTGTGATATTATTTTAGTTTGCCAAAGGGTTGTTGATACAAAGTACCAGAAATGTGTTGGCTTTTGTAAAGGAGATTTATTTGCAATAAAGGCTTATAGTTCCAAAGGTGTGAAAAGTCCACCTCAAGTACCATAAGAGGTGATTTCTCACTAAAGT
The DNA here is from genome assembly GCA_026826555.1 of Tolypeutes matacus. Taxonomy (NCBI): domain Eukaryota; kingdom Metazoa; phylum Chordata; class Mammalia; order Cingulata; family Chlamyphoridae; genus Tolypeutes; species Tolypeutes matacus. The sequence goes on from JAKSZT010054515.1 coordinate 6,252,770, forward strand.
CAGCTGACATGTGGGGAAGTAAGATGGCGGCTGATCTCTGTTCAGGTTTCTGCCTTTCTGCAGCTATGGACAAATCTGGCATAAGGTTTGTCTCTTCCTGGGTCTCCTGACTCAGTCTCAGAACTTCTGCTTTCTTCACAAGTAAGTAAGCTATCAGGCATATGGTTCATTTCTCCCTGGGACTCATCTTTTTTGAACCTCTTGGGAGCTTTTCTCCTTGTAGCTCAGTTGTGGGTAAAACCTTTCTCTCACATGGCAGGATCAAATATGGTGGCTTCCTTTTCCTGTGTCTGTAGCTCTCTAGGCATCCTTTTATATAAGACCCAGCAAGGGGGCAGAAAGTCAACCTGAGTCACGCCTCACTGACACAGTCCAATCAAAAGTCCTAAAGTGATCTTATCAAGTAATCTAATCAAAGACTTCTCAACTGGATTTAGTGCAAGCAAAGGGTACCACACCCAACAAGAATAGATTCGTATAAAAACATAATCTTTCTTTTTTTGGAATTCACCAAATTCAAACTGTCACATTTATATTTATACATAATGTTATATGTTGTAAAGAACACATGGTCTAAAACAATATATTGAAAGAATTTAAGTATGTTGATTTAATAAATTGCATTTATAGTTTATTTCATAAACAACAACTAATCCACTTTAAAAATATGTTTTTGTCTTCATAAATATACAAGTGAAAAGTCTTTTCTGAATTATTTAGTAGATATGCCATTTAAGTCAGCATTTTGGGCCTCAGACTGAGCAGACATCTTAAGTAATATCTGCTCCCAAATGGTGTACAAACAATTCTCTCTTTCTCAGTTTGGGAACTCAGTCTAGATGAGCTATAGTTAATGGTTATCAGGTAGAAATGACAAATTTCTGTCTCAAAATAACCCTCATTCTAAGTAAACTTCAGTAATAGCTCTGTGCTATCACTGAGCAGTAAGAAAAAGTTAAAGATATGTATGGCATTTATTTGATGTATATGCACAAATTATTTCTTTCTTAGAACTGCTTCTTATTCTGTTGTCTCATAGGCAGAAATATGCTGTGTGCTATATTTCTACCTGTAAAGAGACTTTTTCCTCCCTTCTCTTATTGTTAAGTTGTAATAACAATAATAAAAAAATCTTGAAGACAAAGGCTAAAAATGGAGCAAAAGGATATGGCTGCTGTTTAATTTAATGGGTTTTTTAAAAATCATTTTAAATCTATTTGTTCTTCTCTGTATTACCACAGTGCATAATGACAGTACTTGGAATTAATGTACATCCATGTGCATTACAATGGGTATTCACTGTAACTTAGCAACAGCTAAGCATGGTTTCTTCAGCTTGTTGATTTCCATTGCCGGGCCTGGGAGGCCATAGAAAATTCAATTTGCTCTAAATTTCTTATGTTGGCAGTTAAATGTTAAGCTCCTGTTTACAGAAAGCTCTTTGTGAATTGCTACTTAGAATTCAGCAAACTCTGTTTTACATTTATCACTTATCAAGCAGGTGATGTTTCTACCTTTTTCTTAGGGAGGGTAGTAGAAAAAGTATATTCTTCTATAAATCTCTCCTGGTTCCTAATTTTTTCCCCTTTAACTCTGATGGTTTCAAAATGGGAAGAGCAGGATAGGTGTATCAGCTCTTAATGTACTTTTACTGCATCAATAGTTCATATTTCTACATGAAATAAATATGAAGAAAAGTTCCACTGTAGTGTCACAGTTAAACAGAAGCTGAGTTACAGAACTTTTTGTCAGCATTATTGTATCTTGCCCTTGGGCAGCCCATAGGCCCCAGATTCTCAGATATTTTGATTTAAGGGTAGAAGGCTGGGGATGGGGACAGCAAGTTGAGGAGGTGGGGTGGGGAGGCTTTGATTGGATTTCTTCAGTGAGGCATGACCCAGGGTGGGTCTTAGTCCTCCTGCTGGAGTCCTCCATAAAAAGAGAACTGAAAACAGAAATGCACAGAAAAAGGCAGCAGAGACAGGGAAACTCGAAGAGGCTGAGAGAGGTCCTGGAAGTTGGAGGCTAGAAGCAAAGTAACTAACAGGTTCAGGAAGAGGCCCTGAAGAGTCTCAATGAGAAAAAGAACAGAGAAGAGGAGAGAGAGGACCCATATATGTCTGATTGCCCTCAGCTGCACTCGGGGAGAAAGTAAGCCCAGAGGAGAAGCCAGGAAACCTGGAAGAGAAGCAGATGCCTCCGTGTGCCTTGCCCCATTGAAGGAATCCAGGATTGCCAGCAGCTGACATTTGGTGAGACAGCATCTCTGATGATGCCTCACTTTGGACATTTTCACATCCTCAGAACTGTAAGCTTTAACCTAATAAAGTCCCATTATAAAAGCCAACACATTTCTGGTATATTGCATTGGCAGCATTTAGCAAACTAAAACAACTCAGATCAGGGTATCTTAAAGGTAAAATGTATGCCTACACAAAGAAATTAGGAGGAAATTAAGTTGAAATTTTAGTTAGATTTTTATACTGAATACATTAAGTTTAAAAACAAATTCCGAGGGCAAGATGGTGTTGGTGTAGGAGGGCGCACACTGCAAGCTCCCAGAGCAAGGCGGATTGGACACGGGGTCCTGCCCGGGGGTCTGTGCTGTGCACGTGTGAAGTGAGAAGCTTGGGACATCTATCTGCGCGGATCTGCGGCGTGGACCGAACGGTGGAGATTCGTGAGTTTTGAGGCTGCCGGTGGAGGTTGGCACAGACGTCTGAGCCCCACGGTTACGGAAAAAATAAAATAAAACGGCCATTTGGAGCCGCGGGCAGGGCGAAAAAGTTTTATTTTCTGGGGAGCTGGCTGCCTGGCGCCCCTTGGACCTTGTGTGAACAGAGCAAACGAGCTAATCAGCACCCAGTGAACCGGAGGGGGGATTTTGGTCGGGCAACGCAGCTGATTTCCCTAGCCACCCAGGGATAAGACCCGGGCCGCTGCGGAGCCAGGAGGAAGGGACACTTCCCAAAGAAGGGAGGGTTCTGTTGGAAGAGAGGGAAGGGTATTTTATATTTTTAGACATCGATCTGGCTGCCTGCACTGCCCCATAGCTTTGGGGAGCAGATAAGCCGACCTGAAGCAGCATTAGGCTGAGAGCAGATGCGAATCTGCACTCAAACTGATTTACTGAGCAGCCCAGTGACGCTGGAGCTCGTTGCCAGAAGGGGCGGCATCCGCCATCTTTAGCACTCTTCACTGACTAACATCAGAGTTTCAGCTAACCTGGGGAGTCCAGAAAGTGGGACGTGCTTGATTAATGTCCACGGGCCCAGCTAGGGTCCCTTCCGTAAGGGGGTTGGTCTAGAGGAGGAATTATTTTGGGTCCTGCATTTGGCTAAAAAAAAAAAAAAAAAAAAGTGAGGTCACCTCAACAATTGAAAAATAAATTCTTTTTAATTTAGTTTAATAGCTAAAAGCTGCTTCAGGACCTGCATATAGAACCCTGTGGGGAAATTCATTGATAAACACAAGTAGGCAGGAAGGATCCACGTGGACCCTAGGGGAATCATTGACCCCCCTTAGTTCTGTTTGACTGCTTGCCTGTGTGGATCTTTGGTTTCTCTGTGTTACTTTCTGGTCTATTGCTATTATTCCCATTTTCCTCCCCCCTTCCTTTTTCCTTCTATTTTTTTTTCTAAATAGGTGCTGCCAGCTGGTCGCTTATTTGCTGGGCTTCTTATTCAGTAATTTCCCACTCGCTGTATATATTGATTCTGTATTACAAACTATCGCTTATCCTTTCTGCATGTTTCTGCCTTCTGTTTTCTGTTGTGGCTCTTAGAGACAACATTTTTTCATAGGCCCACAACTTAAGGGTGTCAATTTCTATTCCATCTATTTTGTTTTCTTCTTCTTTTTTCTTTCTTTTTTTTTTATTAGTATTAACTTTTTCCTTTCAGACCTTTCTCTACTATTTCTCTACCTCCTCATAATTCTAGCCTTCTAAATCACTATATATATATATATATATATATTCCTCCATTTGTTTTCCCAGTCCATGGTAGGAACTCCATATTTTTTCCTAGTACTCTACACTGCCTACTCAAGATAAATATTCATCTCATTAACGCGAATTTTGCCCCTCTTCTAACTTTTATCAATATTTCTATTATCCTTCTGCCTTCCTTACATCTTTTGATTCCTCTGGCCCTAACTTTTTGCCTTCAAGGGAACATAGAAAGAAGTAAGGAAATAAAATAAGAAGAAAAACTGCCAAAGAGAAAACTTAACTCACACACAGAACCAACAGCTAAATAAAATTCTAGAGCATAGAGAAAAGCTAATCAACTGAACAAACCCATCAAGATAATATGATGACCAGAGGGCAACAGAAAAATACAAATGACTCTGAAAAACTGGAAAACATGGACCAGTCCAGTGCACAAAATAAAAACCAGGAAGCAATGCAGTACATCGAACAACTAATCAAAGCTATCCAAACAAATATCATGGACCAACTTAAAGAACTGAAGGAAGAGATTAAGGATATAAAGAAGACACTGGGAGAACATACTGAAAAAATAACTAACACACCTAAAAACGTAATGGATATGATGGCGAACAAAGACACAAGTCAAGAAATGAAAAAGACGCTGGACTCACATGGCAGCAGAATTGAACAGGCAGAGGAAAGAATTAGTGATATGGAAGACAATACAGTTGAAATCAAAGAGATTGTAGAAAAGATAGACAAAAAGATAGAAAAAATCCAGTATGGTCTCAGGGAATTAACCGATAATGCAAGACGCACACACATACGCATTATGGGCATCCCAGAAGGAGAAGAGAAGGGAAAGGGAACAGAAGGAGTGTTGAAGGAAGTTATGGCTGAAAACTTCCCAACTCTATTGAGAGAGATGGATGTGCAGATCCAGGAAGCACAGCGCACCCCAAATAGTATAAATCCCAACAGGCCAACTCCAAGACATATACTTGTCAAACTGTCCAATGCTCAAGACAAAGAGAAAATACTCAAGGCAGCAAGAGAAAAGAGAACCATCACATACAAGGGAAGCACAATAAGATTAAGTGCTGATTTCTCAGCTGAAACCATGGAGGCAAGAAGACAGTGGTATGACATAGTCAAAACACTAAAAGAAAAAAACTTCCAGCCAC